>SRQA01000660.1:0-18487 GCA_018360365.1 Claviceps citrina | reverse complement strand
GTTTTTTTTTTTTTTTTTTTTTTTTTTTCATCATTATTGAAAACAAAGACATGGATTTCTTTCTTGTTCGAGAACCCCTGGGACAAAAGAGAGAGAGAAAGATACGTACCCCAACGGCAATGTCGGGTATTTCGAATTTGGGATCCGTCCACTTGGGCAGGTGCCCGTGCTCAATCTCGCGAATCGCCCTCGTGTACGTGTGGACGGCCTCCTCCTCGAGGTACCCGACAAACCGGTGCACGATGCGCGGGTGGATGAGGTAGGCGGCGAAGAGGGCGTTGAAGAAGACGCCCTGGGCGCCGATGATGAGCAGCTTCATGAACCAGCCCGGCTCGCACATCTTCATAAAGGTGAGGAGGTGCATCCTCTCGTTGTAGCTCTCCTCCAGCAGCGTCTCGATCCAGCCGTTGTCGCGCTTCATCCGTCGGAGGCTGCTGAGGTGGCGGAGCATGCCGCCCACCATGCCGGGGACGCCGGCGATGCTCTCGAGGAAGACGAACCGGACGAGCTGTGTGGGTGTGAGTGTGAGTGTGAGTGTCAGTGTGAGTGTTTGTAAGCATCAGGGTGTGTGTATCTCTCTCTCTCTCTCTCTCTGTGTGTGTGTGTGAATGTGTATGTGTGTTTCCTTCCTTTTTGCACCACGTACCCATTGTGCCTCGGTCAACGGCTTCTCGGCCACAACAGACGTCGTTGGATGCGTCTTGTCCACCTGCTGATCCCTCCCCATGCCCGTCACCTTGTCCATGCAGTACCGCGCAAACCGCACCACCTTCCACGCCGCCCAGTCGCTCACGCACCTGGGCCGCCTATGGACCGGCTCCACGGCCAGCATCTCCTCCATCGTGTACCCATGATGCGGCCACGCCGGCTTCGTCGTCTGGATATGGGGCGTGTCCTTGGCCGGGAAGATGTCCCGCAGCCGCCTCGACTGCGTCGTCGAGAAGAGCCTCGGGCCGGGGACGGCGTCGACGACGACGACGAGGTTCTGCCCGCGCCGGGCAGCGGGCAGTCCGAGCCCGAGCCCGAGTCCTCGCCGTGTAGATCCCGCGAGGGCGTGGCCGACTGTCCGGCCAAGACGGGCTGCCTGCTGCAGCGACGGCGTCTGGACTTGAAGCTGTGACTTGAGTGTCGTGGAGATCATGGAGGCCCGAGCAGGTCAGCGTGGGAGAACAGAAGGGGTGTGTTGTTAGGCGATGTACGTATTTTTGGTTATATACGTGCTCAATGCCACTCGACGTGATAGTTCAAGAACAGGGAGCAAATAAAAACAAGAAGAAGAGGCAGGGACAAAAAAAAAATAGACGGTTTAAACTAGATCGTGCCGTGACTCACCGTCCCACCAGACCAGGAAACATTTTATATCGACTTCTCAGCTCAGGCGTCAGCAGCCTCGCACGCAGGCATCCCTCCCAATCAGAACCAAGGGCCTGGATCCCGACCTTGACGAAAAACCCGGCCGCCGCTCCCGGCGACGTCAGTGAATCGCAGTTCGGCGCAACCACGGTCAAAGCGTTCAGTTGGTTTGATTTGTATCGTATTGTATTGGTCCGAGACCCTTGGATCATTTTTTCCCCCTTACCAACCTGGGTACTTTGCAAGGGTCTGTCTCCCGAGTCCCGAGTCTCTCGCCAACAACTTACAAGGGCGTCAGGTCCGGGATCTCACGCTCCTTAGGCTATTTACAGGAAGAAAAGGCGGAACCAACGAACGTGATACGGCATGACGTACATTGTGGCACCCTGCTGTACTGCGAACCTGGCAGGTAGTTTTGTTGCTGAAACCCGGCCGACGTTGTCTACTGCCTAGCGGGCTTGAAAAAGAGTGTAAACTCGCCTCTGACAATGAGCGCTGTCAAAACCTCGGAACAGTGTCTTTGTGAGATGAATCGCGGGATGTTAGTGTATTTTCCATTCACACTACGTACCTGGGTACTTGGACACCGCCCGGAATCCAACGAAGATGGGCCGGAAAGTCGCAGACTAGGCGCAGAACCCAGCAACTGAGCGAGTATGCGGTCGGAAGAGTCCGGCTGGGCCGACCACGCCGACCTCGCCGACCGGCGCAACGCCTCCCGTAAAATCCCGCCACGACCACATTCAAGCGCTAGTAGTCACTCTCCACGCAAATTTGCGTGCCCACGGGACGAGGGAAAAATGGGCAACTGTATTTTTTTTTTCTACTCCGTGTCATGGTGGCAATCAGGGACACATATCAACAAACAAATGCTTTTTGTATTTTACCGTAGCCTTTATTCCCCTCCACCGCTGGTTTTGTCTAGAACCCGACGCCACGCCCTTTCTTCACATCCTGGAGGCAGGTTAGCATCGATCCAAATGTGCCTCATGTGCGCTACTCCTGCGTTTGTATCCCAGGTTGATTAGCTCATGATATTCTTACCTTTCAAGGGGCGTCAAGCCGAGAATGCGCATGCCATTGGCCAACGTGGTCCGCGCGGCATCGTACAGTGCCATACGCGCCTTCATGAGTTCCGCTTCGCTTCCCACCACCTTCAAGTGATCGTAGCTGCTGCTGATGGCGTGTGCCAACTTGAACAGATACGTGAGAACTGTCGCCGGCTCCAACGTCTTGAGTGTGTTCTGGAGCACGTCAGGCCACTGCGAGAGCATGCGCACAATGTTGACAGCATGGTCCTCCTTCAGGAGTGACAGGTGCGCGCTGTCCAGCTCCTCGTCCGAGAGCTCGACTCGGCGTCGGATCGAGCACAACCGCGCATGAGCGTACTGGAGATAGGGTCCCGTGTCGCCCTCGAAAGACGTCATGGCATCCATGTTGAATGTGTAATTGTTGATCCTGCTTGCGTTTTCAGCATCGACCCCGTGCTACGAGAGTGCTGTCCAGCAACAATTTGCCGGCTTACCTCTTGCCGCCCATGTCTTGAACCATGACGCTGCTGATGCCCAGAGTGTCCGCAGTAGCCTCAGGATCGCTGACCTGTGCGTACTTTTCCTCATTCTTCTTCATGGTTTCGTGCATGTGATCCGCGCAGTCTTTGAGAATATCATCCAAGCTGGCAGACGCAAACAATCAGCTCACATCACACACGCCGCATTTCCCGAGCCAATCCGTCAGGGAAGGACTCACAATTTGACGGTTCCTTTGCGGGTGCTCATGCCGAGCACCAACCCGAAATTGATATGTTGACACTTTTTAGCCACATCCTTGTAGCCAAGAAGCTCGATGATCTGGAAAAGCTGCTGGAGATGAAGGTCTTGTTGACTCGCCACCACGTAAATCATCTGGTCAAAGTTGTATTTCTCGTGCTGAAACCCGTGGCTCGTCAGCAAACGTAAAGCGTAGATGGTAACGCGTACCCCAAACTTACACGACTGAGCAATTCGCACACATCACGCGTCAAATACAGCGCTGTGCCATCTCGTTTGCTGCACAAGACCATCACTCCGGTTAGTTACCGTCCGATGCATAGAAATTATCGAACAAAGACGTACCGGAGAACGGTCGTTCCCAGCCTCTTTCCAGCCTTGCCTGGCAAAAGCTGGGTGAAATCTACCAGAACGGCGCCATTGTCTTCTCGAGAGACATTCTTGGCCTTCATCTCATCCGCAATCTTAGCCATGGACTCCTCAGCCACTTGGCTCTCGCCTACGCCCTTGTCAGTTTTGTCCTTCAGACTAGACTGTTAGACCACACTTACCGCTGAACTCATCGAACTGGATGTTGAGACGAGAGTATGTCTCTGTGGGTGCGATGACAGTTTTTGTCAGTATGTATTCCAAATTTTGAGTCACAGGATATGCCCTATTCACCGACCTTTGTAACGAGCAATACTGAGATCTCGGAAACGCTTCCATTGTGCCAGGACCTCCTCATCCCTGTCCGTCTGTCCCCAGAAAAAAAATATCAGCAAGCCATTTCAAACGGGGAGACAAGGCATGATGAAATGTCGATTACCATGCGCTTGAAATATTGGCGGGCTTGCTCATCCAAGCTGTTGGCTTCCATGGCGCTGACATCCTTGCCCTCCTTTTTCTGGGCCTCGATCGCCTCCTTCTCGGCACTCATTTCGGCATTGATCTGAACGTAAAGTTTGAACAAATGGTCGATAGGGTTCTTCTGCAACGCTTGTTCGTCACCGTTACGCTGGTAGGCCAGAGCAAGTAAGCCGTATTGCTTGCCCCAATCACCGAGGTCTGGCCTTGTAATCAGTATGTGTAGTGCTTTCTGACTGTTGTAAACGCAAGCCGACTCAAACTAACAATTCATGCGGATCACATCCCATCCACTCGCCTCGTACAGGTTGGCAATAAAACTTCCTATGATGGTCGATCGGAGATGGCCAGCGTGAAATGGTTTCGCAACGTTGGGAGAGCTGAATTCGACAATCTGGTCACGTGGCATAAGTCATGGTTCCGTCGAGGAAGAACTGGAAGGGCGTCTGAGGTAACTCACGATGCGCTTCTGACCCGAGCTTGGATCTGTTGGCGTTCGAAGACCATTGAATCGGTTTTTACCTATGCGCTTGTCAGCGATGACATGACAGTCGAGTTCTCAATGGAACGCACCGTAATTTTCCCTGGCCTGCCTGACCATTGGAATGATGGTTTGAATGAGAGGTTCTCCTTTCATGAAGAAGGACATGAAGTGTCCACTTAGGACAGGCTTTTTAAACAAAGGGTCACTTTCAGGAAACTGTTATTTCTGAGAAATCAGCACTGTAAACCTTCTTCAAAAAATACCGTTTATATCTCAGAGGCCAATCGCACCTTCTCAGCCCATTCTTGCGCCAAAACGTCGGGCTTGGTGCCTTTGATCCGAAGCGCTGGGACAGCTACGTTGAAGTCACCCTTGTCAAGACTCTGCGTCCACATGACGACGGGATAGATGATAGACGTGTCGACACCGGAGATTTTGGACAGGACATCGCTGAGGTGTGCCCTGTATAGATCAAGGGGGTTGATCTCGGGGTGTGCATTTGGGTACGTTTGGGTAATGCCCGCAACTGTCAAGCCCTCAACCCTCTGTGCGAGCTCGTCAATCACTTTTTGAGGCGCCATGGCCACTGTTTTGAACGTCCGGACGAGAACCGGCAGGGTGGAGGGAAGGAATCGTGACACGGCCCTGTTGCGAGGGAAGCTCTCTGCGAAGCTTTTGTTCGCCGAAGTGGGGTTTCTGAAGGATGAAAACTGTCGTGGATCTCGAGAACGAACGCGATGCGTATAAAGATGGCGTCTGACGAGGTTCGACGGTCGCTGCAGGCGCGGAGAGACGGATTGAACGAAAGGAACCAGTGGCGATGCCCAGCGACTGTTCATGAAGACCTCTTTGTCTTAGTACCTAGTAAATAGCATCTTTTTCCCAGCTTTTCGGCAACGCACGCATTTGGTCGTGACTCAGAACAACCGTCTGGTAGGCCGCCCCACCACCACAGAATCTGGCGGGGCAAAGCCACCGGCTGTCCAATAGGCGGGGTGGGTTGCCATGCCGCCTTTTTATGTTTTGGCTGCGCTAACACAATGATAAAGAATAATAATAATAAATTTGATAAAATAAATGGGAATCGTTGATCCCCTCCTCCAGTGCGCCCGCTCTGGCCGACCCGTCCAAGCCGTCATACGCAGGCAGGCACACAAAAAAAAAATTCAAACCAACCAGCCCGCATCCCGGTCTTGTCCTTCAACCATTCAACCTTCTTTCTGCCTGACGAAGTTGTGCCCACGCTCTGCCTGTCGCATCTTGTAACAAGTTGCTGCCCTGTCACGCGTTTCACGCATTTCACGCATTTTCAATCTTATCTTGCTCTTTTATTTTTGGAGATATGCCTGCAAAAAAGCAGTGGGGTAAGAGTCCTTCCTATTCTCGCAATATGTCACTCCTCGTGTGCGACGCACACCTTGATGCAGATCCCCTCGCATGTGGCTCCTGCTATCCCAGCATCGCATTTGCGTGCTCACAACAGTTCCTACTGCGTTCTTGCTGACCACGACCTACTTATTGCTGCAGACGAAGAGGATAGCGAGTCAGGCTCTGGGCCCTCTTCCCCTCCCATCACAGTTGTCCGTCGGCGCCAATTTGAAGACGAGGAAGATGACGGCGATGTGAGTCGATGTTTATTTTATATACTTCAGCCAAGACTGTGTTCGGTCAGAGACACGGACGGGGCTAAATTCTCATCCTATCCAGGTCCTCGACTCCTGGGACGCTGCCGAGGACTCCGAAGTAGAGCGCGAGAAGGAACGCAAGGCTGCCGAAGCCAAAGCCAAGGCCGCTGCCGAGGCTGCGGCCAACAAGAAGACCAAAGCAGAACGCATCGCTGAGCACCAGGCTACCCGTGCCCGTCAACGAGAGGAAGGTGAAGACGGCAGTGATGACGACGAGACTGAGGCTGAGCGTCGTGAACGACTCCGTCGCACCGAACAAGAAGCCGACCTGCGTCACGCCCAAGATCTCTTTGGGGATGTAGGAATCAGCAGTGGCCGCAAGGCCAACACAGTCGGTGTGGCCGTCGTTGCTGATAGCAACGACCCATCCAAGACCGTCAACATTGCTTCCCTGCCACTGTTCGACCCGCAAACCAAGAAACAATTCGAGCTCATGCGCACAACCCTCGCCCCCATTATCGCCGCAAACAGCAAGAAGGCTCACTATGGTCTTTTTCTGGAAGAGTTCGTCAAGGATCTGGCCAAGGAACTGTCCAGTGAGCAGTCGAAGAAGGTTGCCAGTGCTTTGACTCGTCTCAGCAATGAGAAGATGAAGGAGGAGAAGGCCTTGGAGAAGGGAGGAAAGAAGTCCAAGGCAGCCAAGACAAAGGCTACCTTGGTCACAAGCCGTGCCAACACGACGGACGTCGCAACCTATGATGAAGAAGGTTTCGGAGAGTAAGTGGCTGGTATACATCTTGGTGTTCGCTCTTCGATGCTAATTGCCGTGGTAGTGATGATTTTATGTGATGCGCTTGCCGCGGTCCAAGAAACGCAGCTGCCCGTCCGAAATACAATACCCCTCGCGCATTCCCTTTATATGGCAGATGTCACGCAGCCGATTCGCATCTACCCGCCTCAGCCTTATCTATTTTTTTTTTCATGTCCAGGCGAAAACCACCTGCCTCATTCCCCCAAACGTACAAACAGCGCAGTATGCCACTGCAGACCAGGTCGCGTAGTCTATCTTGTACGCGCGCATTGAAGACTGTCGTTTCGGTCGACGCATCATCCAAAAACAGCGGGCGGCCAGTCAACATATGCCGTTCAGGGGAATGCCGTGGTTGAAGAGCAAAGTGCATAGTGCCAAGATGCGTGTGGTGAACGAGGCAAATTTGGTTTGCGTCGTTGTCTCGGCAAGTAGTAGGTACCTACCTACTAGGTAGGTAGGTATTCAGGAAATCCCTCTTTTGACGTACCATTCCACCGCGATGGGGTGCACAAGTAGTAGAGGGGGCACGTGTGTTTGATCTTGTGTCATCTTCTTGCGAATCAAAACATTTTTCGGCATGTCAAGGATCCCATGAGCAATGGTTTTGTAATAGAGTAGACAAATCGAAAGCGAATTAGATGGACCGAGATTTGATTCCGCGTGGCAGAATGGGCCATGTTCAGTGATGGTGCCTCGCAAGACAGACTTGCCTATGAAACGTCGTCGGTTAACTCGCAGCCAAGGGCTCAAAGTTTATTAAGCAGGCAGGTTTGAGAGCAAAATATTGTCATTCTACTTCGTCAAGTACTGCCAACACCGGAGAGCCTATATCCCACATATGTAACGCCTCGCTGCTCGATACCTGGTTTCTGCCGCGCTACCACATGGAAAAACCAAGAAGAAGAAGAAGAAGAAAACACGAGATAATGTACATTCCAGGAGCCCGAACCCAAATGCATTTCCGTCCTTCTTCATGAAACGCGGCTCGTGTATCTCATTGCATCAGAGCATCTAAACACCAAGCGCCAAAAAAAAAAAGGACAAAGAGGTGTGTGTGTGTGCACCGAGGATTTCCCCCTCACACTACGTTGCCTGCCATGCCCATGAACAAGGCATGGACGGCCAGAGACAGAGTCCAGAAGCCAACCTTTTTGAACCGACGAACGCGGCTCTGTTGATCCTCGACGTCTTTGGCAAAGGCATCGTATGTTTCGACAGACGTGTCGTTCATCAGGCCACAGTCGAACACCGTCCAGCTCCCGTCGAAGTCGCTGAGACGTTTCACGATTCGACAGGATATGGGGATGTAGGTCCTCTTGGCGTTGATGTAGGCGACGATTGGTCGAACCAACGCCTGGTTGACATAGGATATGTCCCTCGTGAAGAGGGGCACCGCAGCCTTCACGTCATTCATATGAATTCGCATGTCCATGATCAGATACCGTCGATCTTCCTCGCCAGATTCGCCGGCTTGCTGTGCCGGGGGTGCCTCGGGTGTCTCGACTTCGCCCCCAGCTTCAGAGAGGTGACCAGACTGCGCCAACGGTGGACTGCCTCCGCCAGAGGTTGGGAGAAAGCGTTGTCTGTTGACAATGACGGCCTCCTCCAGTTGGTCGTAGAAGTCGGACATGACTTTGCTGAGTCCGTCGTCTGTTTCTGCAGGAAACATGACGTCAGCCACAATGTCAACGTTACCCTCGTATATCCATCCAAAAGGGCCCTCGACTCTCCGATTTAGGTGGTCGATTTTGAGCCCGTCTATGCGGAGTCTGCTGAATTTCTTCCAGGCGTATGGCTCACTCACGCCCAGTAGCGCCCCTTGTTCAACGCTGGAGACAACGCCATGAACCTGACGAGGATGAATGGTGAACAGGGAGCCGTCAAAAGAGCCAGACATGTGATTCGCCGAGAGAACATCGTAAAAGAGCCACTGCTTTCGGAGCCGTGGCAATTCACAAGTATATATGCTGACTGGGAATGGTCGGAATCCGTCGGGCTGGTGAATCGTCAACAATAGGTCTTCCAGTTTGAATGATTCGATCTCAAAGTCCCCTGGTTGATGCTCGTGTTTGTATGAGAGAGGATCTACGTCCCCATCCGGCCAGTAAACAGAAGTACGGTCGACAACGCCTCGTACTCCATTCACTTCGACGTCCTTGAGTAAGCCTTTGCCGTTCCACCAATTGACGAAGGAGAGTGTCACATTGACATTGGCGATTTTCACGTCGAATTGCGTGTAATTTCCATCGTCTTCCACATTCGAGGGTCCTGAATGCTGAGATTGCCGGCCAGCAGCAGCCACCGCAGCAGCGTCCGACGAGCCTTTGGTCACGGACGATTTGACCTGTCCTGGTCTCCGAGAGACAAATACATTTCTAAATGCAATTACGCCGTTCTTCCAATTTGGAACAATGGCAGATTCGAAAATGACGGTCACTCCGGCAGATTGAGTCAAATAATCGCCGATCCATTTCGCAAGTGTTTCTATACAGAGCTGTCAGAATGAGCGCCACGAAAGGATGGGCCACGGAACTTGCCTTGAGCGAAAACCGTATTAATGGAAAAAATGAGCAACGAAAAAAAGGTCGTCGTCCCTACAAGGACCCAAACGATGTGCCCTAGCATAAACCAGGACACGAATGCACCCCATTCATCTGCATTCCAAGGACGCATGCTTCGAATGGACATCCATTTGAATCGCACCTTGAACCTTTCCCAGAACCCATTTGCTGCGGCAAGCAGCTCTTCTTTCGTAGGTCTATGGGGTAGGCTGTGTAAATGAAGATATTTAGAAACAGAAGATGCTATCGACTCCATGTCCGCGTCCTTGCCGGGCTTTGCCAAAACAGGGTCATTGGCTCGATCTGGCTGCAGTTTTTCCGCAGCTGGTTTCGGTGATGATGATTCGTTTACATCGCCCTTTTTTAGCTCCCTGGAATAGTGCCGCTGTTGTAAAAATGTTCCACAAGCCTGGTGGACTGTTCTGCCATGGTTGGCGAATGTTCCAAGACTTGGCGAGGGCCAGGTTTTCTCGACAGACGGGAGAATTGCCCTCTGCTTCGGATTTTGAGAAACAAAGACTCGCTTTTGATGGGAAGCCTGAGATTCAGGAGCCGTTGTATGATATTGTATCGCTCGCTGTCGATGAGTCCACTGCGACGGACTTTTGGGGCCGGGCTGAATAGATGACGGCGTGATAGCACGAGCCCCGAATAGCGATGTCTGTCGTGGTCGCCAAGCCTGGCTTCCTGGCAGCCGTGTAAAGAAGGCCTTAGACATTACTTGCATTCATGATGTCTTCGGGGACATTTTTCCTCGATTTCGATGGCCCAGAATTTGGCGGGTAACGTTGCTGGATTTGCCCAAAACTTGTAGACTTGCACATGTTCTTGTCCTCCATGACGCGCAACAGGTAAAGACCTGAGATGCCAGTGCAGATCAGCCAATAGATAAGCCCCGATAGGCTTGCAGAAACCCACCATAATTTTCGCCCGATTGCAGACAATGGACGTACTAGTAATTCATCATTCCCTCTCACCACCACAATTGTTGTGCTGTCGCATTTCTGTGCTCGATTCACTCTAGTCAAAACAATTACTCGCCCATTCGCATCTTTTCTTCGCGCGCAAAAAAAATCATTATGCCTGCACCAACAGCCTTGAAAACGGCTCTAGAGACCGAGACCCCACTCCAAGAGTCTTCACTTCAGTCACAAGGTAAGTGAACCCACAAGACATTGTCGTATTCCTCTATCTCTGACAATCTGAGCGCAGACGGGGATGAATTTCTTCTTGAAGAACCTGCTTCCATGCCAGTAGATGGCCCAGATTTTCAGACCCCAGACGAAGAGGATGATTCCATGGCGATCGATGAGGAGGGTCGACCACGTTTCGCCCCAGCCAGAGATATTGTGAGCATGGGATTCCTTTTCTTCTGGTATTCCTTCATCTGCTGATAAAGTCAGGATCCTATAACACGAGTAGAAACCCGAAAGGTTCCCGTGCCTCCCCATCGGATGACACCACTGAAACAGGCATGGCCTCAAATCTACCCACCTCTCGTCGAACATCTCAAATTACAATGCCGAATGAACATCAAACGCAAAACCGTGGAATTGAGGACGTCACAACACACAGCTGATACCGGGGCTCTGCAAAAAGGTGAAGATTTCGTGAAAGCTTTCACGCTCGGTTTCGACGTCGACGATGCCATTGCCCTACTTCGGTTAGATGACCTATATATCGAAACATTTGAAATCAAGGACGTCAGGACCATGCATGGCGACAGTCAAGCCCGCGCTATTGGTCGCATTGCTGGTAAGGATGGAAAAACGAAGTTCGCTATTGAGAATGCAAGCAGGACGCGTATCGTACTAGCGGATTCAAAGATCCATATTCTCGGTGGCTTCAAGAACATTCACATGGCACGCGAGTCAGTTGTGAGCTTGATCTTGGGTAAGCCTCCTGGCAAGGTGTACGGCAACCTGAGAACTGTGGCTGCGAGAATGAAGGAACGATTTTAGGATAAGTCCATCACATTGGGAATGGAAATGGTATCAAAGGGCGTTAGGGCAAGCACGAATTTATTTCTTATCAACCCCGATTCTACTAGGTAGATTGGTCATGTTTTATGTCGTAGGCATCGCCATTGATGACCGATTGGGGAGAAGTCCGATTTTGCAAGCTACGAGGAGTGGCAATGCACCTGCATTTGTGGCGTGCGTCATCATGTCTGCCTTTCGTCCAACATTGGCATCTCCTGAATTTTGACGAGACATTTGAGAGCAATCTACCAATTACGCCTTCGTAGGGGACTGGCACGTGCTGGTTGAAGAAAGGTTCTTGCTTCGTGATATAGTCAGGCATCATGGGCAGAGTCAAGATGAAGCGAGACCAGAGAGGTGCATGAGTGAGTGATTACGTGCATATCATCCTACCATCCTACCTACCATCCTACCATGTGCCTATAGTAGGCATGTAGCTCTTAATTCATCGTTATTTTCATGAGATATTTCTTTAACGGGGTTTATGGAGACAATTTGTTGGTGAGTCGGTGACCGAGACAAAGGGGCGTGCAAGCCTATACAGTGTGGAGACATTGATTTGCACTTTATCGTCGCGTCTGGGACCTGACCTATCATCGAAGTGGTTGGGGCGTGTATGCACTGTGCGATGACCGGCGCTTCTACGGAGATGGCCTTTCGAATCTTGGCTGCCCCTCCTCTGGCATCAGCTCTGCAGCAGCCTCTGCTAACGGTTGCCCCACCTCACCCCTGGCCCAGTTGCGTAGCAGTCCTGGGTGCCCGCCAAAACAGCTCAAAACAATGGCCTGATCTCAACAAACAACTTCCTAAAGTTTCCTGTTCCCTTCGTACAGAGTGAAAAGGCTTGAAACTCATCCAGCTCAAATCATCGGTAAGTACGCATTTCGTTTGCTTTTCACATCATCTCCTTCTACACCTCTTTCCCCAATATTCTGAGTATGTGGACTTCACGATCCTTCCATGGAGCTGTTTGTGGTGAGAATGGGTCGAGCTTGGCTGTTGAGGCATTATAGCAGGCTATTCTGCTATTCTTGTCTGCAAACTTCCAGCTATACCCTCCTTATCCTCAAGGAGATCATGAATTCACATCAAGAAGACGCTGAATTCAGTGCGAGCACAATTCATGTTTTGACGACACGTTTGTGTGTCCGTCGACGGTCCTTCTGGAATCTCGACGCATTGCCCCGCCCCCACCATCAGGAAAAGAATCCTCTTTTCAAGCTCTTCGCTGACCATGCTATGATCAAATAGCACACACAGATTCATCTCAACAGTCTTCGAGATGGCGATTACCAAAGTTCACGCACGCTCAATCTACGACTCCCGCGGTAATCCTACTGTGGAGGTTGACGTCGTCACCGACACTGGTCTGCACCGAGCTATCGTCCCTTCCGGAGCGTCCACCGGTTCGTCCCAAATCACGGCCTCAGGCTTCTGCCGTTGCAGTTTATAACCAAAATCACAGGTCAACACGAAGCTTGTGAGCTTCGCGACGGTGACAAGACCAAGTGGGGCGGTAAGGGTGTCAGCAAAGCTGTTGACAATGTCAACACCATCATCGGACCGGCTTTGGTCAAGGAAAACATTGATGTCAAGGACCAGACCAAGATTGACGCATTCTTGAACGGCCTTGATGGTACCGAGAACAAGACCAAGCTTGGAGCCAACGCCATCCTTGGTGTCAGTCTGGCCGTTGCCAAGGCTGGCGCTGCCGAGAAGGTAAATGTTTTCATCAACGTGAGGCCGGTAAAACTATAAACTAACATCCACTAGGGCGTTCCTCTGTACGCTCATATCTCCGACCTGGCGGGCACCAAGAAGCCTTACGTCCTCCCTGTTCCCTTCATGAATGTCCTGAATGGCGGGTAAGCAGCTTGATTTGAATCTTTTTTGCTTCTTCCCATCTTTCCAGGAAAAGGAAAATAGCAAACTAACTATCGCAGATCCCACGCCGGTGGTCGTCTGGCCTTCCAAGAGTTCATGATCGTTCCCTGGTAAGATCAAGCTCTTACGCCTCTAAATTGTGCTCGCAATGGGCTGACATGATTCAACAGTGAGGCGCCCACCTTTTCTGAGGCTATGCGCCAAGGTGCCGAGGTCTACCAAAAGCTCAAGACTCTCGCCAAGAAGAAGTACGGCCAGTCTGCCGGAAACGTCGGTGACGAAGGCGGCGTTGCTCCAGATATCCAGACAGCCGATGAGGCACTCGAGCTCATTACTGATGCCATCGAACAAGCTGGATATTCTGGCAAGATGAAGATTGCTATGGATGTGGCTTCCAGTGAATTTTACAAGACTGATGCCAAGAAGTACGACCTTGACTTCAAGAACCCCGACAGCGATCCTACCAAGTGGATCACTTACGAGGAGCTTGCTGCTTTGTACTCTGGACTTTGCAAGAAGTACCCCATTGTCAGCATCGAAGACCCCTTCGCTGAGGACGACTGGGAGGCTTGGAGCTACTTCTACAAGTCTGAGGACATCCAGATTGTGGGTGATGACCTGACTGTCACGAACCCTCTCCGTATCAAGAAGGCCATTGAGCTCAAGGCTTGCAACGCCTTGCTCCTCAAGGTCAACCAGATTGGTACTTTGACAGAGTCCATCCAGGCCGCCAAGGACTCTTACGCTGATGGCTGGGGCGTCATGGTCTCTCACAGATCTGGAGAGACTGAGGATGTCACCATTGCTGATATTGTTGTGGGCATCCGAGCCGGCGAGATCAAGACTGGTGCTCCCTGCCGCTCCGAGCGACTGGCCAAGCTCAACCAGATTTTGCGCATTGAGGAGGAGCTTGGTGACAAGGCCATCTACGCTGGCGCCAACTTCCGCAGCGCTGTTAACCTCTAAGCCTTGTGGCATGCTAAGCCCGAGTCCTGGGAATATGCTATCTTTACTCATGGGGGCTATAAAGAGGATTGAATAAAAAAAGCTAGTTTATACTGGAATACAAAACTGTGAACTGAATTGGACGTGGCGAGTACACTACTTCTTCTGGGCCAACCGGCAATAAGAGCCCTAATATGAATTTCCCAGGATTGAGCCGCCAGGGGCAGCCGACCCACCGTGCTTCTTCAGCCTCAGTGTGGCTATCACTATAGCAACCGAGTTCAAGCCACAAGCACGGTAGTGTCAAACACAACACGCGGTATAGTGACTTAGTAAGTACTACCAGGTCGGTACCTGGCCGCAGCTTTTCATCACAGGACTGCGGGTATCGTCAACTCTTCAGCAGATCGACTCAAGATGGCCACTTCGAAGGATCTCATTGATTTTGACGTGATTGAGGGGCAAAAGGAGAATATTCAGTCGCTGCCCGGTGGACGATCGGCGAAAAAGTTGTCCGAGCTGTATTCCCGGTCCCCTCTGCACAAACTCGCGACCCCAACTCCATCGGACACGAAAAACGTTCACGACTGCATTCGAGCCGAATACGAGGCAGAGATTGAGAACATTTCCGAGTCAGACGACCCCCTAGATGTTTTCGACCGATACATCGGATGGACACTCGATGCCTATCCATCGGCACAAGCAACACCGCAGTCACAGCTACACACGTTGCTTGAACGCGCCACCAAGGCCTTCATCACCAGCGCCCAATACAAGAATGACCCACGCTACTTGAGGATCTGGGTGCATTACATCCACTTCTTCTCAGACTCGCCGAGAGAAACATACATGTTCCTCTCGCGTCATGGCATCGGAGAGGGCCTGGCTCTGTTCTACGAGGAATATGCCGCCTGGTTGGAAGCCGCCGGACGGTGGGCTCAAGCCGAAGAGGTGTACAAGCTCGGGATTGAACGGGAGAGCCGCCCTGTGCAGAGGCTTCTGCGGAAGTTTAGAGAGTTTGAGGAGCGGCGCGCTCAGCAGCCGGCAAATGCTGCTGAGCCACTGTCCCCAGCCCTTCCCATAATCCGGCCAGCACTGGCGGCAAAGGTTGATCCGTTTGGATCAGCGCGATCAAGCGACCCTCAAGAAGCACGATCGACGAGCGGTATCGGCATCGCGACGACTTCCAAGCCAGCGAAATCCAAGATTGCCATTTTCTCCGATGCTGATGCCAAGCCGGCCCCTCTCGCGTCCAGGGCAGAGGGCTCGAGAGGATGGGACACAATCGGCTCATTGGCCGATCGTAAGAAGGAGAACTTTATGGAACCCAAGCCATGGGTTGGAGAGACACTGAAAGCGGGAGGGAAGAAGTCTGCTGCGCCCAAGATGACGGTCTTCAAAGATGCGGTAAGTTGCTACCGACCCCAACCGCCCATTTTCATGTCCATGTGTTGATGAGAATAGGACTAATTAAATCATGGGGTTTTTTTTTTCCGGCATGTATTTGGGTAAAAATCAGAGACTATCTCAAATAAACAACTTTGTGGTTGTGCCATCCAAGAGCCAAGTGACTGTTCATGCACAAACCGGCAAGAAGGAATACATATTTGTGGACCTCGAAGCCATATATCCAACTCCCAATGAGCCAGGATCGGAGCTCAGCTTCGAGGAGGTCATGGCTGCCCACAGAGGCTGGTCCGATCAGGCCTGGGACGACGAGGACGTAGATGAGAACTTGGCTCCTGGGCGGCCACTTGATGGATGCAGAAAGATTGCGAAGATCAGTCGTTCTGTGGAGACCATGCTAATCGTCCATCAAGATGCCGTGCTTTTGGATGAGAATGGTGATGTCAGGCAGCAAGCTCAACCACGGGCGGCTTCGAAGAAGAAGAAGACCATGGAGATCAATGAGACACAGATCAGTAAGGCTCTTTGATCCGTCTTTTTCCTGTCGATGGCCGCAGAACTAACAAAAGGGGGCTCCTGTCTAGTCAAAGCAAAGCTGGACTCCCCATCGGGGCCGAAATTTCGCAAAAAGCAGTCCTCGGAACCCACAATGACTTTGCACACGAGAGCAGCCACGGACGACATATACGAGATTTTCAATGCGCCGCTGCGGACCAACGTTGCCGACGAGAGTGGCGGGGATGAAGAAGACTACGAGACGGACGGAGACTATACCACGGACGCTGAGAGCAACGGGCCCACGAGGCACCTGGACACGGCCAGCGAACACGGTCAAGACGAAGTGGCGGATTCGAAAGGCGGGAGTGGGTGGTCCGACTTTTCGGCGCGGAAACACGTTCCGGATGCTCCTGCGGACGATGCGGAGGCGGCGGCCCATGACACCACAGCGGGCGGCCTGCGAGTGGACGCTCTCAGCATTGAGGAGAATGAAGAGAATGAAGAGAATGAAGAGAATGAAGAGAATGATGACATGAACGGACTAGGTCAGGAATTGGCCATACATGACGAGGAGGGGGGCGGCGGAAGTCCGTCAGACGATGAAGCGTGTTTTTCCAAGGCCAGGACCGTCTTCATCCCTCTTCCTCCCGAAGATTATGACCCTCCCACGCGTCCGTATAGGGATCCGGCCGAGGTGGCTAATAATCGTCTCCCGTTCATGACACCCATCACAGAGCGGACCGAATGCTCCGTGGAAGTCGAGCTCGAGCGGCGTGAGACGTTCAAGACACCGTGCAGACGGGACGCATCTGCCAGATTGACGGACAACGGCTTCGATGACGATGACGATGACGATGACGACGAGGTGCCGAGCAGTCCTCTGAGAGAGATTGACGAGGTTGCCGCCGAAGACGAGTGCCCCTTGCCTCAGATTCCCGCCGCGCTGCTTCCCAGATCTGCTGCTCCGGGCCCGATGCCGAGCAAGACGGCGGGCAAGCCGGCACCGCCGCCAAAAGCACGAGGCCCTGTGATCAAGGATCTACAGTGCAATCCGGTGGATGAGAGCGTCCGCCGCGAGATCCTCAGCAACATACAGCCGCCTCTCGAATCATACCCGGGCTTCTACGATTGTCGGGAGCAGACGTACGACCAGGGCGGCGAGATTCGCAGGTTCGCCAAGGCCGTGAACAAGCTCAGCAAGGGCGGCGGGGAGAAGACGGCAACGAGTCCGGCTCCTGTCACGATTGCCTTTCCTCACACGACTCGGGCATACCGGCTGAAGCGGGAGCTGGGTGCAGGGGCGTTTGCGCCCGTCTACCTGGTGGAAAACACGCTGCCTGGCGAGGACAAGAGGAGCGAGCTCGAGGCCCTCAAGATGGAAGCACCGCCCTCGCCGTGGGAGTTCTTCATCATGAGGCTCGCGCACAGCCGTCTGGGCCCGCAGCATCGCGCCACGGCGTCGCTGTCGTGCGCGCACGAGCTGCACCTGTACCAGAACGAGGCGTTCCTGTTTCTGCCCTACCACGCCCACGGCACGCTGCTGGACGTGGTCAACTACTTCCGCGCCGAGCCGTCGGGCGTCATGGACGAGCAGCTCGCCATGTTCTTCACCATTGAGCTGATGCGCACCGTCGAGGCCCTCCACGCGAAGCACATCCTCCACGGCGACCTCAAGCCAGACAACTGCCTGCTGCGCCTGGACGCCACGTCGTCGTCGTCGTCGTCGTCGGCCCAGCCGCTGACCGGCCCATGGACCCCCGACGGCAGCGGCGGCTGGGCCTCGCGCGGCATCACCCTCATCGACTTTGGCCGCGGCATCGACATGAAGGCCTTTGCGCCCGACGTCGGCTTCATCGCCGACTGGAAGACGTCGGCCCAGGACTGCGCCGAGATGCGCGAGGGCCGCCCCTGGACCTGGCAGATCGACTACCACGGCCTGGCGGGCGTGATACACTGCCTCCTCTTCGGCAAGTACATCGAGACGGCGCGGTGCGACGACGGCGCGCTCGGCCTCCCCGGCCGCGGGGGCCGCAGGTACCGCATCAGGGAGGGCCTGAAGCGGTACTGGCAGGCGGACCTGTGGGCCGAGTGCTTCGACGTGCTGCTCAACCCGGGGGCGCATGTCGGGGCCGAGGCCGGGGGGCGGATGCCGCTGGCGAGAGGGTTGAGGGGGTTGAGGGAGCGGATGGAGCGGTGGCTGGGGGGGAATTGTGAGAGGGGGGTTGGGTTGCGGGCTTTGGTGGGGAGGTTGGAGGGGTATGCGCGGGCGAGGAGGTGATGGTTCTTTTGTGTTTTGTTGGTTTCTTTTTTTTTTTTTCCAAA
>SRQA01000066.1:0-44151 GCA_018360365.1 Claviceps citrina | reverse complement strand
TGTTGGGGTCAGGGAAAAGGGAAAAGAAGGGACTGGAGGGACCCTGGGAGAGGGGGGTGGAGGGGGGGAGAGCCTTACCTGGGGAGTAAAAGGCTGCAAAGAGGTAGATGAAGGTTGCTACGGCGGCGATGCGGGCGGTGCTGTGCTCGACGCCATCGTCTATGAGGTAGCAGAGGCCGGCGACTTTTGTGGGCGAGAAGATGCTCCCCGTCAGCTTCGGGCACATGACATCTTTTTCATATGCCCCTTTTTTATCCATATTCAAGTGGGAGGGCGAAAGATCTCTAACTCACCAAGCAGGGTCCAGAACATGTTTGGAAAAGTGAAGAGCAGCAGCGCTCGCCTGCCGAATGTGTCAATCGTCCATATCGCGGGCCAGGCAAAGAGGAAGTTGATGAGGCCGAAGCCGAAGCTGGCCCAGAGGGCGGTGTAGTCGCCTATGCCGCTCTGCTTGAAGATGGTGCTGCTGTAGAAGGCGATGATGTTGACTAGGGGGCAGGTATGACCGTTAGATGTTTCACGCGAAAGAATTGTGCATTATACCAAACCACGGGGGTGAGAGGGGGGGGGGGGAGAAGAAACGCACTCCCGCACATCTGCTGCGCAATCATGACAATCCCAGACGCCCAGGTCGCGCGACGCACCCTCGGAATGGTAAACAGCTCGACGAAGCGGGTCAAGAGGCTGCCGCGCGCGACGCTGACCCCGGGCCCGGACGACTCCCGGACCAGCAGCGCCTCTTCCTGCTCGAGCAGGCAGTGGATGTAGAAGAGGTCGCGGGCGGCCTGGAGGGGCGTGTTGCGCAGGCGGAGGAGCGAGCGCCACGCGCGGGCGTGCTTGTTCTTCTTGAGATACCAGCGGGGGCTCTCGGGGCAGAAGTAGACGCCCAGGACGAGGGGGACGGCGGGGATGAAGGCCGAGGCGAATTGGAGGCGCCAGGCTATGGCGCCTGTTTTGCCGACGGCGAGGTTTGCACATGTTCCTAGGAAGATGCCTTTTTGAGGGGAGGATGGGGGGGGGGGGTTTTGCGTTAATGGTTTTTTTCTTTCTTTTTTCTTTCTCTCTTTCTTTTTTTCCCTCGTAGCAAAGAAATCAGGGACAACAAGACATACCAAAGGCCGTCCACATCTGCCACGACATGACGAGTCCGCCGCGGATCATGGCCGGGGAATTCTCAGCGGAAAAGACGGGCACGGTGACTTCCTTGAGGCCCATGCCGATGCCGAGGAGCATTCTGCTGGCGGCGAGCTGGCCCCACGTCTGGGAGAGGCCCATGCCAAAGGGGGCGAGGAGGGAGAAGATGGCGGCGATGAAGATGACGCCGCGGCGGCCGAGCCAGTCGTTGAGGGGGTCGGAGATCCACCCGGCGAAGAGGCAGATGGTGATGTAGGGCATCGAGTTGACGAGCCCGATGATCCAGCTGTTCCTGGCGCATTCTCCCTGGCTGGCCACCGGGCCGCAGCTCGAGCCCTTGGTGTCGGGGATGCCGAGGGCGACGGGGAAGGACAGGTTGGCGCCGTTGGAGCCGGTCTGGTCCCAGCCCTGGATGGCGGCAGCGATCGAGTTGAGGATGATGGTGTAGTAGAGCGGCCAGGGATGCCTCCACCGGTGCGTGACCTCCTGCCGGAGCGCGGCGCGCTCGGCCTCGTCCAGACGGTCGAGGGTCTCGAACCGGGCGGGGTCCTGGGCCACGAGCGCGGCCTTTTCCAGCAGCGGGAGGGGGACGTCGTGCTGGAGGCGCTTGTCGCGGTGGAAGGCGGCTACCTTGGCGAGGAGCTCGTCGCGGGACAGGTGTCGGAGGGGGTTGTCGATCTCGGCCTCGGCTTCGGCTTCTGCGGCTGCGGCTGCGGCTGCGGGGGTTGTTGGTTTTTGTGGAGGCGGCGGCGGGGTGTTTTTGTCGGTTGCGGAGGGGGAGGGCGTGTCGGGGCTGTTGGCGTTGGAGGTGAGTCGAGAGAGGTGAGGTGAAGTGATATGGAATGGAATAGGATGGAAGTGAAAAAAAAAAAAGAAAGAAAGAAAAACTTACTCGTATAATGAAAATGCTTTCTCTGGCGCCTCGACCGCCATGGTTGAAGCAAAAGCAAACCCAGGGGATGTTTTTCCTTTCCTTTCCTTTCTTTTTTTTTATAGAAGCCACCGCAAAGTTCAGTTTCCCGGTGTGCCCTTTGCTTGGAGTCCTGGACAAGGAGAAGAAAACGGGCAGAGAGACCCCTCGTATATATCTTGGCAGAGTATCAACGAATCCATGTGTACACACGCGAACAGCGCCACTTGGTGCAAGGGGCTGTTGGGATGATGGGCTGTGTCACACCCCGCGTCCTTGTTCTCGTGACAATAGACAGTAGTGGTTTTATCGGCCGCCCGCGCCGAGTCGGGACGGACCTGGCTGAGAAACATAACCATGGATATGATGTGACAAGAGGCAGCGCACCCTCTCACCGGCCCTCTGGGATCGCATGACATGACATGTTTCTTCCCTCCCATCCTGGGTCGCGGAACATGATGGGCAAGCCCTGTGAGATGTCAGTCAGGCAACAGCTTTTCGATCCATCCCATTCGGCCGTCTGAAATGACATCTGCGGGGAGGGGACATGGGATTCGGGCTGAATATTCAGACTGTTGGTGGGTGGTTGGTGTCAGCCTCTCCTCGTCGGCCGGAGACATGCATGCGGTTGGTTGTGCAAAGTGCAAAAGCAAAGCGCTCATGTCTGATGCCTGTCTCATGTGCCTCTCCCACTGTCTGACATTCCAGGGTAGCCGAGTGGGAGTGGAAAGCAGTGCGAGGGGCCATGCTCCAGCTGTCTGCCAGTGCCAGACTTCCAGACTCCACCAGTCGCCACTGGCCAGGAGTCCAGGACGGAAAAGACGCCGCGACACGCGCCAAAAAGGTTAGACCCGCGAAATGCCGAAGTTTCGAGTTCTCCTGTCTCGGGAACTCGGCGAAACCGCCGCCTCCCATTGGCCTCGGGAGAGCGAGTCGTCGCAATAACAGAGCGCGGATGGCGGGTGGACTTAACCCTCCCCTGCATACTTTTACGCCGGCCGCGATAGGGGGGGCATTAAATGTCATGAATCAAGACGCTAGGACTACCCCGTAGAAAGAGGCCAGGACAAAGCGCATCTTTGGGATAAAAAAGTAATATCGGAGAAAAAAAAAATGAAAGGGAGAAGGGGCCCGCGGATGGGGGAAGGGGGGGGGTTCATCCAATTTGCACACATTCCGCCCAGATGTACAAACAACAAACCCTCCTGGCGACCCCCCAAAAACTCCATCGCCACCCTTCTGTCTTGACACGCAAGATACACATACACACAATGCAGACCAAGCCGACGAATCACCTGTCCCTCCTGGACAAGTTGGACCTCATCCCCGCGCTGGCGAGCATCCTCGCCGTGGGCATCTGGTCGGCGCTGACGGGCTTCCTCCGCAGCGACAGGGACCCTCCGACCCTTCGCCTCCACGTCGCGTATGCGGTGTTGCGAAGAGTGACGACGCGGCTTACGCCCGTTCAGCTGCAGTGAGCGACGAATTTGTTTTGTTTTGCTCGCGCCCCTTGCGTTTTCCCCTGGCTGACCTTGACTCCCGGAGGTAGACTCATCTCGCCGTTGACGAATGTCGTGTATGAGCGGTATGCGCGGGCGGCGAAGATGGAGCCCGAGACGGTGGATTTGGGCCATGGTGCGCTGGGGCACTGGCTGGGAAGCAAGGATGCGAAAAATGTGCTGATTTGGTATCATGGTAGGTGTTTTTATTTTCGGTTTTTTTTTTTCAATACCTTTTTTCAGCACACAGATACTGGAGTGCTATTTATCCACCCCCGTCTTTTCTCTTGCTATTCCTCCCGAGACTGACAAGTATACTCATCATGCAACCCCATCAGGTGGTGGCTTTTGCCTGCCCGCCAACATGGGCTACTTCAAGTTCCTCGACGGGCTGGTCGCCTCGTCCCGCGAGGCAGCCAAGGACCTCGCCGTGTTTGTCCTGACGTACAGCCTCGCCCCCGGGGCAGCGTACCCGACGCAGCTCAAGCAGTCCGTCCACGCGCTCCGCTACATGCTCGAGCAGACGGGCCGGGCGCCGCCGCAGGTTCTCCTCGGCGGCGACTCGGCCGGCGGGAACCTGGCCATCGGGGTGCTCTCCCACCTCGCGCACACGCACCCGTCCATCCCGGCGCTCGAGATAGCCGAGCCCCTCGCCGGCCTCGTTGCCGTTGCGCCCTGGACGCTCATCGGGGAGGACTACAGTGCGCGAGGGGCCATTTACTCGGGCGGGGACCTGATCACGCCGCATGTCGATGCGCCGTGGTCGAGCGCGTTCCTGGGCGGTGCGCCGACGGATTTCTTTACGAGCGCTTCCGTTGCGCCCGAGAGCTGGCTGTCGGCGTTTCCGGTGCGGCATATTTTGATCTGTGGCGGTGGGAGCGAGATTATGCTGCCTGCGATTGAGCATCTGGCGGAGAAGCTCGAGGTAAATATCATCAGCACGCCCCCAAAATCAATGTCCTTGAGGTCCTTTGCTATTCTTTTTGCTTCTCTGGTGGATGCAGGGACCGTTGCGGAAGCTTCTTCCTTCTTCTCGTTTCCATACTGACAACACTCGGTCAGGCTGCACTCCCCAACGTAGAACTCTTTGTCGGACCGCGAGAAGGCCATGTAGCGCCAGTGTACAACCTGTTCGCCGGGGACCAGACGGAGACGCAGCAGGGCAAAAAGATCAAGGCTTGGCTGAGGGAAATCCTGTAGATGAGTGCGAGGTGGTATCAATTTTGTTCCTCTTCCTCCATTTTTTTTTTCAGTCTCTTCCTTCTCAGTAGGCTGCCGCCACCCATCTCGACGGTCTCCCAAGCACAAGTCGCGCTGCTTCACCCTTTACTTGTGCCAGAACTGCACATAGGTCCACGTAATGTTGAGCCCACCAGGGCTGGAGTCGGTGATGTATGCGCCAATCTCGTCGTGGAAGCGGCCCAGGGGCGCCTTCTCGTCCCGGTAGAACTCGTAGCCGTTGACGTACACGCTGAAGCGACGCTTCTCGACGTCGTGGACGGTGTTGAGGCGGACCGTCTGGCCGAGCTTGGCGACATTGGTGGCAATGGCGGGCTGGTCCCTGTGGACGTACAGCTTGCCCCATTTGCCGACGTACAGGACGAAGAAGGGCTGGTTGGTGCCGTCGTTGAAGGTCTGCTTGATGGAGATGTGCTTGCCCAAGACCGAGTTGACCCTGAAGGCGCCGCCGAACTGGTGCACGCCAGCCGAGTAGACGTTGTGGTAGCGACGCTCGGCGCGCAGGTGACCCCGGCCGCAGCCTACGCCGCTGCGGTCCACGTTGGGGCCCTTTGGGATGAAGAAGTTGTTGCCGTCGACCCTGCCGCCGGCGCATTGCTCGACTGAATAGTCGGGGGGCTGGTCGGGCACCCATTCGGTTCCTTCCACGGGCGGGACCGAGAGGCCAAGCGTGGCGCCGAGGCAGGCGAGGAGGATGAGCAACACGGTGAGCATGGCGGGCGGGCGGGCGGCGGTGTGATGGCGGCTAGTCGAAGCGCTGTTTTTACAATCGCCCTTTTGCCTTGTTCAAGTTGCACACTGGCTGTTGGGTGAAAAAATGCGGACATGTGCGGTGTCAAGCGACAGCACGAAGACATCCAAGACGTGAGCTCACGGTGCCGCGGAAAAGAGATGTCGCGGCACATCGGCAACGAAATTGACCCATGCCGCGTGCCTCGCGTCTCGCGTATCATGTGACGCGATACCCTTCATAGTATGCTAGCACAGCCACACTGTCTCACACACACGTGCCGGAGACACCAAGCCGAAAGCACGCCCAGTCTACCCAGACCGTTGATCACGGCGCCGAAAATGCATGGCCGGGTCGATAGATCATAGCGACCATAGCAGCTAGTAGCTACCATGATCTCGTTCTTTCTTATTAGGCAGATGAAGAGGCGAATCAGTTGTCGGAACTGCCGGAAATGGCCGGCAATCCTCAAGGGGAACGGTTATCGTAGGGGGCTTAGCTTGGAACCCTTGTCAGCCGACACGAAGATCGTAGTCGCCGGCGAGCAGCAAGAACGCGCGGAAAAAAAACAAAAAAAAACAAAAAGAAAAACTCTGTCGGTGAAATCCATAGACTACACCACCATCTCTTCACACAGATACGAACACAACTGCCCAGTCCCAGTCTCCCAGAGCAGGCAATGGTGGAGCGCGCCAAAAGGGCCAGACCGACGGCAAAAAGGGGAACTAAGAGCAAACGAAAAGCGAAAGAAACTACCGAAAAAACCACCCAAACGTCCATTTCAAGTCCCACTTAGTGTTCTTAGTGTAGGGAAAACAAGAATACGACGACGTCACTAGCCCCTTTCGTCTCGTCGGGGGACGGAAGGAGCAGGCAGGCGTTTTTATTTCTTCTTCTTTTATTCTTAGGCATGGAACGAGACCTTGGAACAAGAACGGTACTTTTAAAGAAAGTATTGTCTTGGGTCTGCTTCCGAAAGGAAGCATGGATGATTCCATGTAGACAGTCTGTCCGTTCGAAAAGGATCTCATCTCTCGATTGGAACAAGAAGAGGGATCAACTGAAAGAAGAAACAATGCCTTCCGCTCTATCAAGACTCGTTTCAGCGGCTGCGGCTGCGGCTGCGGCGGTAAGAGCCATTCCCGTTGCCATGGCGGCAACATCGGATTGGGCGTCCCAGTCGTGGGATGCCATCGTCGTCGGTGCCGGGACTGCGGGCATCATTGTCGCCGATCGACTGAGCGAGGCGGGATACCGCACGCTCTTGCTGGAGCAGGGAGGAAAGTCGTACAGCATCGTTGGAGGGACGGAACGGCCGGAGTGGTTGGAGGGCACGAATCTGAGCAGGGTCGATGTGCCTGGTTTATGTGAGTCTGGCCCCTTTTATGCCCCGTTCAACAGTGCTGACAGGATAACTGTTCCATGGCAAAAAAAGACATGACCATCTTCTCCGGCAAATCGGATCTCATCTGCACGCACGAGCAGATAGGCATCCTTTCCGCCTGCACCATCGGCGGAAACAGCGCCATCAACGCAGGACTGTACTTTCAACCCCCCGCCTCGGACTGGGACGACTACCACCCGCCGGGCTGGCACAGCGCCGACGTGAAAGGCTCCGTCGAGAAGCTGCTGCGGCGGCAGCCCGCCCTGACGGACTACTCCCCGGACGACCAGTTCTACCTGCAGAGCGGCTACGACGAAGTGCACCGGTGGATCGTCGACGGCGCGGGCTACGCGAATGTGTCGTTCCTCGACGAGATTGACAACAAGAGGGCCGTCTTTGGAAGGCCCGTGTACAACTACATTGGCGGACAGCGCGGCGGTCCCACGAGGACATATCTGCAGAGTGCCTTGTCCCGCCCCAACTTTCGGCTCGCGAGGGGCGTCGAGGTTAGGTATGTCGAGCAGACGCATGGGGTTGCCTCCGGTCTGTTTGCCAAGCTGGCCAACGGCGAGACCAGGTCGGTGAGACTGAGCACCGGCGGACGCGTGGTTCTGAGTGCCGGGGCTTTGCTGTCGCCCAAGATCCTCATGTACTCTGGTATTGGGCCCCAGGACGCCCTTGCCAAGTTGGCGGCCAAGTCTTTTACGCCATACAACGAGACCAACTGGATCGTCCAGCCGCACGTCGGCGACGGCCTCTTCGACAACCCCGACACTTTCATCGTCCTGTCGTCGCCCAACATCACGTCGTACACATACCAGTACGCCGATCCCGTACCCGGAGACCGCGACATGTATCTCAAATCACGGAGCGGGCCGTACAGCTTTGCGTCCCAGACGTCCGTCTTCTGGACCTACGTGGACCATCCTGACGGCTCACGGGCCGGCGTCCAGGGCACAGTCAACTCGGCCGGCTACGCGGGCTTCAACGCCAACAACACCATTACCTTGAACATATACGGAACCTCGGGTTTCCTGTCTTCCGGCCGCGTCGAGCTCTCCGACGACGGGAAATTTGTTGCCAAGCCAAGCTCGGACATCTACTACAGCCACCCTCGCGACGCCGAGGACATTGCCATCTTCATCCACTCCCTGTTGCAGCATCTGCCCTCGTCCACGCCGGACTCTCCTGCAAAGGAGGGCCTGACTCCGCTTAACATTGCTCAGGGTTCCAGTCTGGAGGAGATTCGACAGTACATCACCACCCCTTCCGCCTATGCCGCCGGCCCCGTCAACCATTGGTCCAGCTCCTGCCGTTTGGGCAAATGTGTCGATTCCAATACCCAAGTCAAGGGCACGCAAAACATTCACGTAGTCGACGCCTCGATCTTGGCACCCCTCACCGTCAATCCTCAATTTGCAGTCATGGTTGCCGGGGAGCTTGGATCGGAGCGGATTCTAGCCGCCATGAACGGAAGTTGGGTCAAAGGACGAAACGAAACCTTCGGAGAGGGAAGAAATTGAGGAGATCGAGCCTATGTAAGTTAGCTTTGAACGTGGCACATAAACACAACCGCATAATCATGTATAATGTCATAGAGAATAATCCCCCTTTTCATACCGTATTCAACCAAAATATCACGGTGTAACTAGGCTATGTAAGTGTGCACTAGACTGGACTTGTATCTTGAGAAAATTATACGATTGGGGGTAGGAGAATGTACAGAGCCTTGCAGCACAAAGATCTTTGGTGTATAGCATAAGAAAAAAAAAATGAAAGCACTTGAACGCACTATTTGTGTACAAAAACACAATGCCTTTAATGCTGGTTGTCTATTGCCTCTGACCCCCGTTTTGTGGGACAATCTTTGAGTTCCTCAAAAGGGGTTGACCAAAAAAAAAAAAAAAAAAAAAAAAAAAAAAAAACCCGCGAGTCTACGTGGACATGTCAAGGAATTTTACACCCCCCCAACGAACCCAAATAAAAACCATCAAGGTTATTGCCTCCGCAACATAAATATCCAAGATAGAGGTACAAAGATAGCAGTAACAAAGGAAAAAAAAAAAAAAAAAAAAAAAAAAAAAAAAAAAGACAGCCTATATCTTTTGGGTCTTATGAGGGTTTGTAACTCCAAAGTCTTTTGCGCTCAGAGACCCACCAGACACTTACCTTCTCGGCTTCGAGCAGCCACTTCGCCGCTTCCTCGCTGTATTTTTTCCGGACGGTGGACTTCAAGCCGTTCAAGGACCATGCCGTCACAAAATCCAGCTCCATTGGGTCACTGCCGAGATCCGAGAAGATATATTCTGTTTTCTCGTCCAAGGGAAGGACCAGCCTCCAAGGAGTATCAGAGGATGTGATTGTCAGCATGCGGCCACCGGGATTGACAAGGCTGAAATTCCATGATCGTCGGCCTTTGTGCGTGGTTTTGAACGGCCGTATAAGTGACTGGCCCTCATAGTCTTGCACAAGATCCGCCGCTGCGGTCGTGTCCTTTGAGTTGAGTGAATCGGTGCTCACAAGAAGATCCAGGATGGTAGGGAGGATACTGAGAGATGTGGCGTTCACCCGATGTTGTGTGCGAGGTAGCTGCGGATGCCTAAAGGTGATGGGGATGCGGTGATTGCTGATATGTGGGTTGTCATATGTTCCCGTCTTGCTAAAATCTTCTTTGAACGCTTGCCCATGGTCCCCAACAAATATGACCAGGGTCTCGTTGGAAATGCCTTGGTCGTCAAAGATCTGCATGATCTGGCCGATCCAGGCATCATTAAATCGAACTGTGTTGAGATAGCTGTTGAAATCCTTGTGTGTTTGCATCAGACCGTGAGCTGTGCCCATGTACTCGCTCGAGTTGAACCACTTTGGAGTCGCCCACGGGTGATGGGTCGTGCTCGTGAAATGAGACATGAACATGCGTTGATTGTTGGCCGTAGCGTTTGTGATGTAGTCCGTTATATAATTCTTCAGTGTGGTTTCAGGGAATCCAAAGTAGCCAATCTCTTCTAAGTCAGGGTCGTCTCGGGCGTCTTGCTTAATGCGATTCCTGTTCACAATGTATTGGAAGCCAATCTTGTGGTCGAATTTGCCTTGCCGGTCAAAATCGTCAGTTACAGACTGGAAAAAGGCGGGATACCACTGCTGCTCATGGAAGTCGTCACTCGAGGAGTCTGCTTTCATTCTGTTAAAAAGCTCCAGAATCTGGGGTAGGCAGGGTTGATAGCTTGCTGTCTGTGCTTCCTCAAACATGTCGACAGGGATCGGCCATGTGCCACAATGGACTGCGGCCAAACTTTTTGTTGAAATACTGCTGACTGTGAGTCCGCCATTAATGTTGATCCCACCAAATCCTTCCCTTGTCTTGTCATTCCACTCCGAGGATGGGCGGCCGAAACTTGTGCCGTTTGAACTCATCCACTTGCCTTCCAGGCCAGTGATGCGTTCTGCGTTGGGTGAGATGTGCGACAGTAGCTCATTTACGTCATCGTAATCGAGTTCGTCGTGAGACTTCATAATCAAATTGTGAAAGCCCGACCCTTGCTGCAAAGGGAAGAGCTCCTCCCGCATACTCTCCATCAGAATCAGGGCGATATGCTTTATCTTCACAGATCGTTCTTTGAAAACTTGTTGCAATGGTGGCAAGAAAGGATTGTCCAAGTTGGTAATCTTCATGGGGTCATTTGCTGGGTTGTAGTATGGGTCTATGACCAATAAATCAGGGCAGCCATCGTTGGGCGTATCTGTGATATTTTTCAGGAGCACGTCCGTATCATCTGAATTGCCCTCCGGACCCCAGCGAGCAAATCCATCTGGAGGATGAGATGGCAGCCAATCGGGTACTCTCTGTCTATATCTTTGGACGATATCGTTGGCCGCACCCGGCGCCCACCCCTTGTAGTTTCCATGGGGAGTTTCCCATCTCACTCTCTCAATGAGCTCTGGCAGTGGCCATGAACTCGACGAGCACTCGAAGAATTTTGGAGTGAAGATAGCAAGTAGTGGCAGCGGCAGTGTGGTGAACATGCGAAGGTAAGGTCGGTCGGGGTTGAACAGGGTGGAAAAGATGCAGAGTAAGCCAAGCACAACCAGTACTGTGTAGCCCACTGCCACGAAACGGGGGCAATACGTTGCGCGATCACCAAAATGTTCGAGTTTTTGCCGGCCGGGTGTTCTAGTATTTGGCATTTGGCAGTTGGCATCATCGGAATCGTAATAAAAGTCGGAATCCGAATCATATTCCCGAATGGGCAGAAGAGACAATCCGGTGTTGGCTTTGTATGGCCTGTTTTCACATTTCCAAGTCTTTATCGCTACCCACCGCAGTGCTATGAGCAGGCATTAGATCCAAGATTTTCATCTTTTCCCAAAGTGAGTTAAGAATGGGATTAGAGTCACAAACCTGACTGGACATGAAGCTCAGCAGCTGAGAAGGCGCCGCCAACAAGCTTGTAAAGCAGTGACTTGACGATCCAGGATACCAACAGAATTGCGCAAGCAAAGGACAGCGGAGTGGCACCTTCGCTGAGTAGAACTTTGCGTCCCTCTTCACTGAAGGCGAACGTAGTTGCATCTACCCAATTAAGTTCACCCCCTGTTTGGTAATAGAAACCCAACTGCGATGAGGCGGCTGCAAGGGTCACGAGACTGTCGAGTCGAGAAAAAGTGCTTCCCGTCAGCTTCATGCAGATAGATGGGACACATTGGCAACACATATTTCCCTCCCATGCATCGACTTACCAAACCATGCAGCCCACTGCAAACCTGACGAGACCCAGAAGGCTATTCTTTCGGCGTAGTAGGGCCCAAACAGTACCAATCAAGATAATGTCTGCAAGGAGAAAAGCCGGTAGGCAAAAGACAAAGACTAGAATGGGAAATCCATGGGCGTTGCGGAACAGACGAAGAAGCTTGGTCGCAGTAACGGAGACGAAGAAAATTGCAAACAAGAAGGGAGTCGAGGGCGGATGCATTGCGGGCTAGGTATTGGCCCCCATCGAGATAAGAGCAAGGCGTCCGAGGCCTCGGACGTGGTCCTATGAGACGATCCGTTTCGCTTGACGGCTCGACTCTGGGTGACACAGTGAGGGCTGTGTTGAAGCAATGCTCCGAGGATCAATTATTGCTGCTCAGGGATGGCGCCTGACGACGAGGAGACCGACGTGCAATGTGAGTCAATTATCGCACACGAGCGGGATGCAACGTAGGGAGGGTGAGATGTTGCCTCAAGAGTCGAAATACATTCCCAATGTGGTGTGCATGCGGCCACGCCATCGATGACAGGTTGACAGTGACAGCTAAACTGGAAATGGGCATCGCGCACGCGAGCCGTGACCAAATAAAACAGGAACGAACCAGAGGCTTGGCGCATGGGAAGGCGCTCGCGAGACTTGTGTGAGATGAGGTGGAGAATCAGCCACCACCACGAGAGAGTCGGTGGACTCGGTGCGCCACGAAGTCGCACGAACCCAGTCAATGGCCAAGGATGCAGACTCCAGGAGCAAGTTGCCCTCCATAGAAAGATATATTTGGCAGCACATCTTCTATTTCAGGAATAGTTTCTTACGGTTCAATCAAAAATCCATTGCGGTAACACGGGTAATACACACATAATAATAAATCCTAACAAAGTTCCTGATTATCAAATCTGCACAGACCTGCTACGCGGTGGGTACGCGTGGCCACGCTAACTGATGATGTTCCCACCCCCCAACCCCCCCACCCCCCACCCCCTTACTTTCGCAGACACACAAAATTGCACACCACACCATCAAGCCCATACTTTCTTGAAGGCCTCGTCAAACCGCGACTGCATCATCTTGAAACCTTTCAAAACGTTTGGCAAGCTCTCCTCTGTGTCGCCAGCAACTTGCTCTCCCTCTGCTTCCACTCCTACATCCACGGACTCCTCAGCGTTTTCGGATCCGTTCTCCTGCATGCTCGACGCGTCGTCGTCCTGACTGCTGTCGTCATCCCATGACTCCATCACAGCCTTTGGCTTAGACGAAACCACACTTTGCCGTTGGGCTGCATTGCCGCACAAAGTCGCCTTGGGCTTCTCTTTGCGCCGTTGGCCGGCTGCCTCTTCTGGATCCTCTTCTGAGTCCTCCTCAAACACCAGCGCGTCCTCGTCTCTGGCACCATCTAGTTTAAAGTAGTTCTCCAAGGTTGTCACGATTGCGGCCAATATGAGCGAGAAATCTTTCAGGTGGAACCACACATCTCCCGCCTTGATGCCATTCTCTTTCACCAGTGCCTTCATGTCTCCATGCTTGTAAAAGTCATAGATATAGGCGTTCCAGTGCATGCTAGCATCGTTGTTCGGATAGATGGGTATGTAGGGAACAGCAGATTCTTCCAGAAATACGCCAGCTCGGACCGTCGTGCACAAGTCGTGAATGGACTGAAACTCATCTGTGAACCCGGATAGCGCGGCGAATGCCGACCGGAGCTTCGTTGGGGGCAGAACATCAAGGAACGACGAGCTGTCGAGAGCAGCAATCCTATTGTCCCTCTGGACTGTGCACTTTGTGAACGGGAGTTGATTGTCAGGCTCCTCAGAGAGATGTTGTTCGATGAATGAACCGACATAATTTCGAAATACGTCGAGCGTTTCTTTGTTGTGTTTGACAAGGATCTCTTCGGCTGCCCTGGGTAGCGCGGGCAGCCGGACAATCGACGGGGACTGGGGACCTTGGTCTCTCCTCGACTCGTAGTCGGCCTTCCGCAGAGGTATGCGACAGAACAAGTGTGAAAGAATGAGGACGAGATGAAGGGCAACCTCTAGTGGTTGCTGGTGGACATTCCTGCAAACCCCGTGGAAGTATCCGCCCCTCAGCAACGAATGGAAGGCAAAGACTGCATTTTCGGTGAAGTAGAGATGCCCAACCAAGCCTGCAAAATTGAGAGGGGCGCCATGCTCGGATAACAGATCTTGTCTTCGCAGGTACTCAATCGAGAATCGCAAGTGGTGTTTGATGGTCATCTGGTCCGACGGCCCTCCGAGGAACAGACGACTTTGCGATTGTATGGATCTCATGATTCTCACCGCATACGCTGAATTGTTCGTGTGATGGAGCAAGCCCATGAGCCGCAAAACGAGAGAAGTGGAGAGCGGGAACTGGCCGCGAAGATCGGGCAGCCTCGACGACATGATTTCGAATGTCCTCTGAGGAGGCATCCCTACAAACACAACGTTTCCGAGTACATCGAATCCACGTCGGCCAGCCCTTCCAGCGCCTTGATTGTAGTTCAATGCCGTCAGGAACACGGAGTCGCCGAAAAAGACGATACTCTTGCAGGGCATGTTGATGCCCATGGCTAATGTGCCAGTCGCGACAACAACTCGTATGTATCCTTTTCGGAAAAGCATCTCAACTCTGTGAGGTCAGGGTCAGCAACACACCCGACAAGTGGAAGGAACCCTAGGGAAACAAAATGGCAAACCTACATCTGGCGATACTCCCTGTTCATGCCTGCGTGATGCACGCCAACACCCCGCCGCAAAGCTTCAACTATTTCAGGCTTCATATTTACATACGCCAGCCGCGTGATGCTATCCTCGAGATCCGAGTCGAGGAGTTTCGTCCTGTCTGCAAAGGAGAACATGTCCAGAGGTGCTTCGGGATCGAAACTTTGCCATTTGCTGATGTCTTTATCAGCTTCTTCTTGCATCGCATCCATCTTGGAGGAATCTTCCTCATTCTGAGAATGGGGGTTCGCCCGCGTTCGGACTTCCTTGCGTTTGCCCCGGAGGCCTGATTTCTTCCAGTTGTCGAAGTCGGCAATCTTCTTCTCCCATGCTGGCCGAGACTTCCATTCGTCTTCTGCGCGTTTGAGCTGGTTCGATACGGAGAAGACGATATCCTCGCAACAATTTCGATCATAGTTGAATAGGATTGCTGGAAGAGACTCGCGACGATGGAGATCTGCCAGGAGAGGCAATGCTGCATTGCGTAACTCCGACGGGCAAGACTGTGGGCTGACGACATCGGGATGCATCGACTTCTCAGGGATTTTGCTGCCGCGGGATGCACTATTCGAGGATAAGGAAGAGTGTTTCTGAAGGATGGATGACTGAAAGTCGTTTCGTAGCGATAGAAACGGCGAGTTGGCGTCTGGGATCCATCGCTCCAACACACGTTTCAGTGATGCTTCCCATTCTGTGACGTTGGATTTCTTAACGATGGCTGGAAGAAACTTTTCAGGATTCAAGTGGTCGCCGACTTGGAAGCATTTGGTCTGGTGTTTCGACATGTATTGCCACAGAACGAAGCAGTCTCTCGGCTCCAGGCTGATGTCATCAAGCTTTCCACGATTACTAGCGAAACGAATGAGCAGGAGATCAGAAAATCGTGGGAAAATCATGTCATGTGTGGCTTACCGATTGACAAGCGTGGCTATCGGATGGATGTGCGAGAACCTTGACGCCGTATGCTGTCCCTCATCGAGCCCTTCGTCAAGCCCTGGGATGGGCACACCCTCAGCAGAGCTCAAACCCTCGAATTTCATCTCCTGTGGCGGAAAATAAATAAACTTTCGCAAATCAGAATAGCGAGAAGAATGTCCAATCATTGTCAAGTCGTGGCCCTTTGCTCTTTCAGAAGCTTCAAGCCAACTCTTGAATTCTGCTGGATTACCGACCGTTGCAGACAATGCGATGATTGGGCATGGGGCCATGAGTAGCAGCTGTTCCCATACTATACCTTCGTCTGTCTGGCCTATGCAATGGACTTCGTCAAACACAATTCGTTTGATCCTCAACGCCCAAGCGTTGGAATCCTTCGAGTCGAAGGGGTGTAGCAGCATGATCTGCAGAATGTGTGGCACAGTAATGAGAATCTGGCATCCCTTGGAATTGTTGATCCGGTAATCCCGGGTGTGGATGGCCCAAACCGACTTGCCAGCATGAGTGTAGGACTTGGAGAACCGCGCTTGGATCTCTGCAGCGATTTGGTTTACGAGCGCCTTTGTCGGGGCGACGTAGACCAGAACGTCGTCGTCGTTGGACTGCAAGACCTTTTTCATTGCGTAGAAGGAGATGAACGTTTTGCCAGATGAGGTGGGAGCCACGACGAACAAGCTTTGATTGGCATCAATGGCATCCAGGACCTTCCTTTGCCAAGCATCGGGATTGAAGGGGACACGGGTGTCGGGCGCCGAGTCAAACCCCCTCTCGAGATATGGTCCGCAGTGCAGGAGCTGGAACTCGAGCGAGCCAACCGGAATAGTGAGCTCATGCCCGAAAATTGCCATTACGTGGCGGAAGGGCAGTTTCCGGACCTTGAGAGACGCATCCGGGGCCACTGCGACGGGAAACTTCACGGCCTTGGCAAACAGATTAAAAAGATCTGCTCCCTCACGCGAAAGCGGCAGAGAACTGATCTCGAGGAGTTTGGACCAAATGATGGCCAGCAAGCCCATTTCTACATCTCGTCAGTAAGAGGGACCGACTCGCCTCTTGTGCATCGTTTGCCCCGGTTTTGAACTCACCATCATTTTTCTTGCCCTTCTTCCTTGCGTCATAAATGGTCAGGGCAAGGCAGTTACACAGATACAGTGAGGCCTCGGCCTTGAGGGCACCGACGTCTCGGCCTCCTAAATTAGCAAGATATTTGACCACTTTGCGATATCGGCTGTCCAAGTCTCTGTCATTTTCGAACTGGCGACACAGCTGGTCCCAATAGCTCAGCGCGATTTTAAAAGTTTCGCTCGACTTCCTTGCTTGAATTAAACTTGCTTCCTTCAGCGCAGCCTGCCGCCCTCCAACATCTGCGGAACTTTTGGACTTGGGCTCACGCGACGCTTGTTTTGATGCTCCATCGTCAATTTTCTGCTTGGATCTGTTGCTTTTATTGGAAGGCGGGTTCAGTCGAGTGTCGGAAACTATCGTCTCTGGGTTGATCGATTTCCCTGCGGTGTTTGTCAGACTCGCGGCGTAGGCGATGGTGCTTGCCATCAGCCTTTGGTGTCGCTTCGAGAAACGGGCGTCTGGGCGTTGCGGCTTCGCCTTGATGTCGATGGGCCGCCGCGCGTTGTGAAAATGAGAGAGCTCCTGAAAAACCTTTGTTGTGGGTTGGAAGCCCACTGATTGTGTTGTAGAGAGGTTTATATCCGAGAGAAAACCTTCGAGAATTGGTTGTTTGAACGCCAGAACGGAAAAAGATGGGCTTGATTGGGCAAGAATGGCAGCTGGACTTGGTATCCTGTCTTTGTTCCCGTCCGGTATGGATGCAGACAAATCAACTTTTGTTGATTGATCAAGTAGTCTGACATACTGGCGAACCTCGTCGATGACGAACCCGGGAAGCGATAGATTCGGCAGATTTGCATATATTTGTCGCAGAATTCGACCGTCGATGAGATCAAAGACGTCCCAGCTCTCGGTTGGTGACATGGCCTCGACAAAAGCGGTGCAGATATTGCTGAAGCAGCTGAGAAACTTGTCAATGCTCTTTTGCTGGGATATGGTGAGAGATACCTCTCTACACGCTCTCTGCGATAGATCCAAGTGTCTGAGAACTGAAAGATGGATAACAAACGCCACGACACAGTCTCTCATATGTTGTTCATGGTCTAGCAGCAAAGTGTTGGCCAGACCGTTGAGAGAAACGTGGTCCCTGTCGGAGCACGGCTGTCCGTCGTCCCATGGAGATGAATGCATTGAAGACGTGTTACTGCTCAATACCATGTCACTGAATGATGTGAATGGTGATCTCGGCATTCGTTGTAGTTCGGGCATCTCCGAGGTAGTTTGACTCATCACCGGTGATTGTACCGAGGCATAAACCTAATCATTGCAAGTCAGCCTCACGGTCCAGAGGATGAAGCATCGGAACCGGTAGTCACTTACCTTTGAGCTTGAAACCTCGAGAGTGTTGAGAGCAGCAGTGCTATATCCCTTGGAGCTTAGGTATTGAAACAATTGCAGGTAATGGGCACTATTATGTGACGTTTGTTCGTCATCCTGACCATCGAGACTCAGGAAGAAGTAGATGGCATTTTCGTCCAAATACTTCTGAAACGAATCACTCTGCAAATAAACGCTGAATGAATGCCCAGGTGATACTGTCTCGACTCTGTCCCGTCTTTCCAAATGCTTAATCACAATTGCTCGAGTGAGACGGTAGTTCCACTCGGCAGCGGGAGAAAGATTCTTGGGCATACAGAGCTGCTCGTGTTCATGAAACCAGACGATATTGAAGCTGCAGCCCCGCTGCTGCAGTGCTTCTAAGAAAGCTTCTACTGCGTAAACAGCGTGAAGCAGCTGGAAGCCATCTAGAGTGGGTTAGCATGTAGCAACTTGGAAGTCTTCCTTGTGCTCCGGTGCACACGTGCGAAAAGGGAATAGATGCCATGCCAACGTACTTTCCATGTCCACTCGACCTCTGCCAGTGCAGTAGAGTAATAATGAGTCGCCATGAATGGCAAACAGCTCCTTTCCCGCGAAATCACCAACAATGTCAACTCTGATAGGAGATAGCGAGTGATACCAGAGTAGAAGCTCCTGCAAATTGCCCTTGTGCCGGTCCATTTCGATAGTGGGCGCAATATCGCTGAAGAGAAATCAATGATGTCAAAGAATCTTCAGACTAGACAACGGCGAAGGACGCGATTTAATCACGCAGCAGCAACGGCCTATGAAAAACGCTACCCAGGTTTTTATGAATCATGCATGCGCGTTTTGACCACGAAAAATTGTGCGCGACAATATTGTTTCGCTTATGCAAGCCAATAAAAGAAAAGGAAAAAGCAAACGCGCGAAGCAAACGGCGAAGCGAACGGTGAAGCGAACAGTGACAAACGAGGAAGCAAGGCAGGAAACAGCAAATCGTGCCACGACGCTCGACACCCGTGGATTGCAGCGCTGTATGTGACGCGAAAAAAATATATATATGGCAGAGCAGACGATAGATCATTCCAATTCAGGATAAAAAGCTGTGAATTTCCCTTACGTAGCATTAAAAACTTTGTGTGAGTGCTCGAGGAATTCGCATATCATGACTTTGCATGCAGAGAGGAGTGTCGTCTGGAGGAGCTGCTGAACAGCAAAAGGCGGACTGCCGGATGCCAATCTAGTATATAGTGTCTCTGCGCTAGATGGTAGAAACAAAATGGCAAGAATGAATTATTAGGCCAATAAGATAGGACTCCTTGTGTTTGATACTAACATAGTTGACAGTATTAGGCCCTACATGCTCTCGACTTTTTGGGATGACTGCGATGTAGGGTATGCTTTCTGCAAGAAATATATTGTTGCTTTCCATGCGGTAATTAGTCGCAGACTTACTATCTCCTTAAGTATAGTGTATTACAATTCGAGTAGCATTTAACTCAAGTGTCAAGCATTTACTCATGAGGCTCGATGTTAGTGATTATGGGCTTACTACGTGCGCACCAGGCACTAGGCCGCACACTCTTAGCTTTACACTATTAAGCTGATGCCTTAAAAAGAGATCAGACGTGCGTAATCATTGAGTAGTTGTTTGTTTGACGTTTTGCCATAAGCTCGCCGATGCGCCGTTGTGAAGAAGTGCGGTGACACACTAGATGTCTATTACTTACTGGAAGAGAACATCACAACTTGAAACTTAGCTTGTAAACTCACATTATAATAAGCTAGATATTCTGCTCTTGATTCAGAAACTTGAACGCTAATTCTCATAGTATACATTACTCTCATGGAACGCTACGACACAAGACGTCAACGGACTGACCGCACTTGAGACTGGGAGGCCATGGGCGAAATATCTCGCTGTGTCAACTAACCCACTAGACGAATCCAATTGCCAATCACTCCGAGTGGTATTCCTCCCAGTATAAGCGAGCGAAAGCTACCCTCTTTCGTATCTCCTTCTCCACTCGACATATGCCGGCCTACCCCTCTCATACCCCTCTCATACTCAGGCCAGTCAATAAATGACTTATCTGCCACACCCAAGTTCTCCATTGACCGCTAAATAAAGTTCAAACCTAGCCTCTCACCCTGGCGCTTATTGTGATAGGTTGCCGAAGCAGCGGCCGGAAGAAGAAACCTCGCTTACGGTGGGTGAATGAGATTGACATTCCGCCGTTGACTACGATGAGTCAAGTGCACCGAAAAACGCGTCGGCCCATTCCGACAATCAGTGCGCGACCGGCTGAATACGCATATAGCCTAGGTGACTGACATCTCGGAACTGCTGTACTCAGCCGCGTCCAAAAGGGCTGAGAGGCTTTGGCTCAGAGCGAGATGAGCGCTCTCTATTCATGACAGTGTCGACTTGTGCGACCTGCCTGTTGCTCCGCAGTCCTTGGTTTGGAAAAGCACTCTCCAACTTGAGACGTTGTAAGCGCGAGAAAGAGCTTAAAATGACCAGGACTGAGCAAAATGCTTGGATGAAATGAAAGATTTCCCTTCCCGTATTCATACAAAGATGGTGTCTAGGTTCGTTGCTTCACAAAAGGACGTAAACCTTGAATCATGCTCAAAGATGAATCTCTTCGTTTCTTCTGCGCACCGCCAATTTCGCCGTTGGACTCACGGTCATGTTGAGGCCGAATCTCCTGGGCTCAATGTCTGTGCCTTCAACCAATCTGAAGTCGTACTTCATCAGAATGTGGCAGAGCACGAGCTTGATTTCTTCAGACGCAAAAAACCTCCCGGGACAGGCATGGAGGCCATATCCGAAACCCATGTGGTCAGGGCTCACGCTTACGAGCTGAGCTACATTCTCTTTGCCCTTTGTCTGACGCATCTTGTAGAAGCGATATCCATCGAATTGCTGTGGCTGCTCGTATGATTCGGCTTCCCAGTGCTTGTGAGCAGAAACCAGGGTCAGCTTATTTTTTGGCAGAACTGTGCCGTCCGCAAGCTTGACGTCTGCTGTCGTCATCCTGCGCATGCTCGCTGGAGAATAGGGGTTAAGATTTCTTAGCATCTGAATGATGGCAACTAGACAGCAGACACCTGAACTTACCAATAGATATAGGCTTCAAGCGCTGACTTTCCTTCAAAACGCTGTCCATCAACTTCAGGTTGTAGAGCGAATGCTTGGACCAGCCGGCAACTCCCAAGACGGAAATGACTTCGTTTCGCAGAGGTTCAATGAGCTCAGGATGGCAGGCGATGTCAAGCATCACCTGGGTGAAGAAGTCGGTGGTGCTATGCAGAGCTGCCACGGAAAGCGAAAGCTGCGCGCAGGCTGGATCGTAGGCAGCTTTCTTATCCTGTGCTGTCTGCTCCAACCACTCAATTGCGTCGTTGCCCTCAAACTTTTCACCTCTCCGGGCGGCGTCCGCCTTTTCAGCTCGCCTTTTCTCAAGAAGCGGATGGATGAGGTTGCGTGCGTCCCGGACCAGGGCGCGGGCAGCGGTGCAATGTGGCATGAACCAATGAACCAACGGTCGCAGCCAAGCAGGCCATAGCCGCAGTTCTTCAACTGCCTTGAAGGCGACGACTGCATATGTGGTTGTGATCCGTAGCCACTCCGGGCTCCGGCACATCTCGATTCCCAAGAAGACGCGGGAGGTGACACGTGCCATAAGTTGCAAGTTTGCTTCTTTGGCGACAATTTCGTGCCAATCTGATGGAAGGAGTGTCAGGTGTCAGCTACATTTCCTCAGCGTATCGGTGAGGAACATGCGGCTCTTACCTTCATTGTTGGTGTAGACGTCCTTCAGCACCAAGGAACACTCGTCCGACACTGGTTCGGTCACCAGTGTCAACTGGTGCGTGAGCTGATTTCGCGCGACGAGCTTCATAATTTGGCTTTCCGTCGTCCCTTCCCTGAAGCCCTCGAAGCCCGGGAGGTGGGCATAGAACCACTGTTGCAATCAGTAAGGAATTCCCCGGGACTCTTGTCTACCTTCACTCTCACCTTAAAGGCTGCCATTGTGAAACTGAGCTGGTCATGATTGCGAATCTCGTAAGCATACTTTGGCGGGAGTATCAAAATCTCCCCAACGTCACCCATAATGCGAAATGGTCGTCCGGGGGCCAGAGCGAGGCCCTTCGCGATGAGCTGCCGGGCACCGAACAAAAACTCCTTCTTCGCGCGAACTTTTGTGAGCTCTCCAAATTTCGTACCATTGACGAGGCAGAAAGGCGACGGCTTGAGCCATTGAAAGCCGTAAACGAGAGCGACAATCGTCGCCGCCGCCAGCGTAATAGCACATGTGACCTCCAATGGGTTATCTAGCTGAGGTAGGGCCGGGCTGTAGAGCAGGTTGAAGCGCGTGAAGCTTGATAAAAACATGTTGTTTTACGAAACAAAAGTTTTCATCAGCAATTTCTTGCAGTATAGATGCAAAGAATTGTTGGCGTCATATATGTGTATCACTCTGTTCTAGTAACGAACTTATAAGGCATGAGTCGTTACTTCGTGACCCTGGCATTACAAACCCACTTCACTGGAAACTTTCTTGGTGAGAGTTAACCCTAAACCCGCCATTTGAGCCGGCCGGGGCTATTCGACTCTGGAAACATGCAAGACTTGACGTCGTTTGCCTAAACCACGCCGGGGTGTAAAAGTCGGGGTATTGAAAGAAAAACACTACAACCTCACCCCACACCCTATAACTTGTTTCAGGCAATGATAATACACTAACAATGACAAGACTTACAGGAATGGATCCCCTGCGTCACTCAAACCAGACAGGAACGATCGCGGATACCCAGTTCGGCGGTGACGGTAGTAATTGCAGGAAATCGACATCTCCAAGGTATCTGACAACCACTGTTTTCAAAGTTTTGTTCGCTCTCTCTCATGCAACTAACTGTACATGTCTATTGTACCAACGCACCTCATACACAGAGCAAGCAACGATGAACATAACCAAAGCTGCAGTCCTCACTCTGCCGACTCTGCGCAGGCGGTTGCTTCTCGCAGTGACCGAGAACTTCACCATGACGCCTTATCATGCGATTGGCATCATACTTACTGGGCTCCTTTGCTTCTATCTCATTGAACTGACGAGTCTTCGATCCCCTCGGGTACAAGTTCCTGTAGTTGGTTATCGATGCATGCTGGAACCAACATGGTTTGTTCGGTTGCGATTCATCTGGGCGGGTGGCTCCATCGTTCGTGACGGCTACGAGAGAGTAAGTCAAACACTCCCCCAAAGACAATTTTTCATTCTAAAGCCACTCATCTTTTGTCAAGTACAAATCATCCATCTTCCAAATCCGAAAACTCGGCACCGACATCGTCATCATCCCCCCAAACCACATTGACGAGGTCCGCAGATTGTCGAAAGATAGCACGAGATCAGTCGAGCCTTTCATTAATGATTTCGCGGGGACGTATACGCATGGAATGCCGTTTCTCGAGAGTGATCTTCAAAACGTTGTCATCCAAAAGAAGTTGACGCCGAAATTAGCCGTTTTGACAACAGTTATGCAAGAAGAGCTGGATTTTGCACTTTCCGTCGAGATGCCTAACTTGAAGGGTTTGTGCTACAATGTCTGTGTATTTGAAATTGTATGCTGATCTTTAGCAAGAAAACGAATGGACCGAGATCGACATTGCGACAATCCTCACAAGAATTATTTCCCGCATTTCGGCGAGGGTGTTTCTTGGTCCTGAAAACAGCCGGGATGAGGAATGGCTTACAACCACAACGGAGTACAGCAAAAGCCTGTTCATTACAGGCTTCCTTCTGCGCATTTTTCCTCACGTTCTTCGTCCGTTTGTTGCGCCGTTGCTACCTTCGTACAGACAACTACTTCGGAACGTCTCGTCTGCAAGACGAATCATATGTAGCATTTTACGCTCTCGGGAATCACAAGCGGAGACTGTCAGGAATTCTGATCAAGATGTTTTGCAATTCATGACGGAATCCGCCACTGGCCGGGAAAGGGCACCCGAAAATCTGGCGCAACGGATGTTGATTCTCAGTCTGGCATCCATACATACTACGGCGATAACAATGACACACGCCATGTACGATCTGTGCGCTCATCCAGAGTATCTAGAGCCTCTGAGGCAAGAGATGGCTGATGTTCTTGCCGATGGTGGATGGCAGAAGACGACGTTGAACAGACTTTACAAACTCGATAGCCTGCTCAAGGAATCACAACGCTTCCACCCCGTTTTTCTTCGTGAGTCTCACGACACAAAACACATGTAATTATCTGCTAAGAGCACTGCAGTGACATTCAACCGCATATTTCACGAACCTTTCTGTCTCTCAGACGGCACCTATTTTCCGTCTGGAACTCGCGTAGCAGTCCCATCGCACGCCATGTTGCAAGACCCTCTCCATGTTCCCGGCCAATCTTCCCCTGCAGAATTCGATGCATTTAGATACTCAAAGATTCGCCAGCAACCCGAAGCAGCTTCAAAGCATCTCTTCTCGATGACGGACTGTAGCAACATGGCATTTGGCTATGGGAAGTATGCGTGCCCTGGCAGATTTTATGCCTCCAATGAGATGAAGCTTGTGTTGACCAGCCTCCTCCTTCGATATGATTTCAAGTTTCCTAATGGAAAAAGACGGCCACAAAACATCACAATTGATAGCGACATGTTTCCAGATCCGGGGGCACGACTATGTGTCAGGATTCGTGCACCTGTCAAATAATGTCCGAGTTGACAATTGCTACTGTATTGGAGTGCATGGTTAGATTCGCTGATTGAGCGAATAACTGCGCGGTTGGACGACGCAATAGATTTATACTAAGCCACTTAGAGAGCATTCATAAACAAGGGAGTGTTTCAGACTTTTTCATAATATACATAAGCACAACATGAAGACACGCTAGCCGAAACGCATGAGATCGACCTGCGCTCGCTTGCTCATTAAATTTCGTCCTTCGACTCTCGTGCACTAGTAAGTTGTCCCGAAGTACCGTCCTAGACGAGTCACGAGCGATATTGTTCCCTGCAGTATGTCAGGAATGCCTGTAGCGAATATCCATGCAAGGTATGTATGTATGTTGTCTTGGTACTTACCAGGGAGGGGGCCGCCGTGGGCGGCAAGTCCTTGGCAAAAATGTTCAAGGCGTTTCTTATAAACGGCATATATTTTTATGTCCTTTTGGCAGTATGACCCAGGCGGCTGCTCTGTGCTCCGGAACAATTGGTGACTGCCGAGGCTGTGCTAGTCCATGGGATCACACCCTTCGTTCGAGATTAGGATATAGGATAGGTCGGAACAGTAGCTATGCCGCTACCGCTCAGTCTTATAGTCGCTCCTCTACTATGACTGGGATGCCGGATTGCGCGAAAAAAAAAAGAGGACGTCGATAGATGATCTCTTCTTCCGCCATGATCTTCCATTACCCAGACGTAAGAAGTCATCAGCTAGAACGACGATATGATGACGCTGTGGACGTGGACGAAACTAGGATACCTATGTGAAGTTAGTTTTCCTAAATTGCTTCGACTATGGCCTGCTGTTTGCACCTTTTTGCTTCTGCTAGCAGTGGCGATGATTTTCCACTCGGCTTCAAACATTGCCCATCAGCCTCCACTTGCAAATCCGCCAACAACGTTGCTCGCTCGTCTGAATGCTAAGGTACGTTTCTTACTGCTAACTCAGTAGCAATCGCTGACTAGAAGCTTAGAGAACCTTCATCAAGTTTAGCAAGGAGATTCTTCTTGATGCTAGGAGACGCTTCCCTCAGCAGCCCTTTCGTCTAAGAACAGACTGGGGAGATGTGCTTGTTCTGCCCCCAGAATTCGCAAACGAAATTCGCAACGATCCCCGACTGAGCTTTGGGAAAGCTGCAATGCAGGTCTGTGATATGATTTGAGATAACGGCCAGCCCGCCCGCTAACGGGATGCATGGGCAGGATAACCATGCTGAAATTCCTGGGTTCGAAACCGTTCAGTTGGTCGGCCGTCATGACCAACTAATTCAGAGAGTGGCCCGAAAACAGTTAACCAAGCATCTTGGTAAGTTTGATGTGCTAGACTTAGCAGCGATTAAGCTAAGAGTTTTCAAGCTATGGTGATAGAGCCTCTTTCGAAGGAGACTACCCTGGCGGTATCTTTGAACTTCGGAGAATCAGCAGGTAAGCTTTCGTCTTTTGCTTCTACTGTGTGCAGAACTAAAAGGCACGAATAGAGTGGCGCAAAATAAGCCTCAAACCCGCCATCATGGATATTATCGCTCGCATTTCTAGCAGAATTTATCTTGGAGATCAACTATCTCGTAACGAGGATTGGATCCAAATCACCAAGACCTACACCGCGTGCTTCTACACCGCGTCCACAAAGCTACGACTGTTTCCCCGTCCTCTTCGTTTATTCGCTCACTGGTTCCTGCCCGAGTGTAGAAAGCTACGAGAAGAACGTGATCGCGCAAGGAAAATCATCACGCCATTGATCGAATGTCGTCGTGGGCTTAGGAAGAGAGAAATAGCGGCTGGAAATCCCGTCACCTCCTACAACGATGCTATAGATTGGGCAGAGCAAGAGGCGGCCATCTCCGGCTCAAGATTCGACCCCGTCATTTTCCAATTGACTCTATCTTTGCTTGCGATACACACCACCTTTGACTTACTACAACAAACCATGACTGAGCTCGCTCAACACCCGGAGTTTATAAAGCCACTGAGAGAAGAAGTGGAACAAATACTGGAGACCGGAGGATGGAAGAAGACGTCTATATTTAAGATGAAGCTTTTAGATAGCGCCATCAAAGAGGCCCAGCGCCTAAAACCTGGCAGTATAGGTTCGCTATTCCCTATGCTTCAGATCTGCGGAGAGTGGCTAGCAACTAATAATTCATACCTTGATAACAGTAACAATGAGACGCTACGTCCTTGAGGACATGCAGCTCTCAAATGGCCTGGTTCTTAAGAAAGGGACGCGCTTGAACATTGACAATCAACGGCTTACTGACCCGGAATTCTACGACCAACCGGATGTTTATAATCCATTTCGATTTTGCAACATGCGCTCACAGCCTGGAAAAGACCACGTTGCACAACTCGTTTCGACTAGCCCCAATCACCTTGGCTTTGGCCACGGTGAACATTCTTGCCCTGGCCGCTTTTTTGCAGCCAACGAGATCAAAGTAGCCCTCTGCCATATTTTGGCCAAGTACGACTGGAAGCTGGCACCCTTGACGGAGACGACGCCGGATACAAAAGGCGTCATCTCCAAGTCTAGCCCCGTGACAGAAATCTTAATCCGTCGGCGTTATTCAGCGAACGTCGACATCGACCACCTTTGACATTCTTTGTGGCAAAGTAGTCCTCTTTAGTTGCACAGTCGTGGTAGCTCTAGTTGCCACAGTGGGATGCCAAAATGTAGTTGTGGTCACTAAGTGAAGTTTTCGTCTAGTGGGGAGGGAGGGAGTATAACAGAATAAATAACTTTTTGAGCTTCGACACCCGACATCCTTGTTCTAAGACGCGCTGATACATCACAATCTCCCCAAGAGTCCAGGACTCCTAGTTTTGGTATGGAGTGAACACAAACAAACGCCTTCTTTATATGTATAGCCACCCCTAGTGTCGAAAAAGGTGGTTTTGATTCTCCTTTAATCTGACTTGTTTGATGATATAGTGACTCGCTCCAGGGGTTGGACATAGAGGCGTCCCAATCACATCCGGCTATTCTCCCCATGCTAGCTAATGCTAGGCCTTGGTCATTATCCAAGACTTGCTCACTGATAACCACAATGTAGCTCGGCACCGACTTAAAATAGTTGTGACAAAATGTGAGACCTTATCACCCTGAAACTGCCGTTTCATTTCCTGGGTCAGTCAACCCCAGTGGACCGTCATGTTGAGGGAAGCTGTTCTCACGTGTTGAAATACTAAGATTTGTCGAACGTGGCAACTGCATGTAATCGGTGTCTATGGAGACTTACACAGCCACATTTTGTCCTACCAAAGAGCAAGAAACTTGGTTTCCAAACTCTCCCTTATGTCTTCATTTTCCGTGCCGTCTAGATGGAAAGAACAGTGGTGTACTCCACCAGCTATGCTGCTGCCAGGTTTCTCACTTTCAGTGTCCATGATTTTCATAAACAGGACCTCATCCGGCTGCTGGTCACTAATCCAGTGCCATTTGTGTTTTGGATTCGCCTTGGTCAATACCACATCCGACTTAAACGGCCCATAAATGCCAGGGGGCTCCCTCCAAAAGCTCACGCCATCTTCCTCATCAGCTGTCCTGTAGTCGACGAAGGCCATTGGATCTCGTTTCACCGGCTTCATGGGCCGCCAGGTAGTGTACAGTGCCCACCTGCGGCCACTGTAGCCAGAGTGTGCGTCTCCAGACTGCGTTGCCGCTTCATCCTCCGCCCGAATGATATCCTGAGCTTCGTCGACTATCTCCTGACTCCAATTTCGCAACGTGTTTCGCGCACCCACAGGACCCCAATCCTTGTGCGGTCGACGGACTGGACCCTCTTCCTCGTCTTCCCCGAAACCTTTGGCGCGAATGGTCTGAATTGGAGCTGCCGGGTTTGAGCCGCAATAGTGTTGCCCGTCGGGCAGGGTTTTGGCACAAGCAGCCTTTTCTGAGGTAGATGGGAGAGGATATCGTGGAGCTAACTGTGGTTCCTCGAACGGCGCTGTTCTAGCGGAAGCCAGTAGAATGAAGATCTTCTTAGCCCCTGTGACGGCCTTTGCTAGTTCGATGATCTCGGGGTCGTAAATCTGTTGACGAACAACAGAGTCTCTCCATGATGAGCGCTCATAGGGTGGCAAGCTGACGGCGGAAACATGATGGACAATCGCGAATCCGTTGCTGTCCAAGGTAAAAGAGGAGCGCGACGGGCGAACGTCGTGAATTTTCACAGACACTTGAATGGAATCGAGACGGGTGGTGACGCCGGCGATTGGCGAAGTCGGATTTGGAGGCCCATCGTAATATGGGATGGTTGCGAAGATCACATCGTCGACCGTCGAGACGCGGCTTGTAGAGTTTGGCATGATGAAAACATAAGCTGCAATTCAATAGTCGAAGAACAGGAATGCACTCTTAGGAGGGCGAGAAAATTGTGTACATATGTTTTTTGCGCCAAATTAATAGTGCGGTCCGTTCTTGTACAGCCACCGATACAAACTATGAAGTAGATATGTAATCTTAATGTTTCATGCTTTTGTCTGCTAGAGAAACGGTCTTAATGGCAGAACGTAAGACGCTTCCCATAAGCTGGCAACTTGTTCGTCCACGGAGACAGCGAAAAGCACGGAGAATTCGCTAAGGGCGCTGCCATATCCAGCGGTATAACCCGTTGCGGCTATATTCAACCCCTGTAAATTCCATGATCACCTCCCTGGACCTGAGACATGCCGGTAGGATGGCGTGAGATCCGTCTATGACTACTCGGAGCAAGATATAATGACTTATAAGCGAGCACGCAACTATTACAAGTATACTCAAATATTGTATTGGGGGGGAGTAGGATGCAGGATCTGACCGTTTCAAGAAGTGGATACTGCTTCGGTTAGTTTGAAAAATACCACTCGTTGTAAATCCTAAATAAAGCAGGTATCGCGAGCATAGCCCAAGGTCGTGATGTGAAGCTTTCTCGCCGCACGATACAAGATTGAGACCACAAGTCAACTTTGACTCACTATGTGCGCCACCATGAGGTGTGTCAACTCTAAAAAGTTCTTGGTTTCGTGGTATAACTAACAAGAATACATGTAGCAGCCTCTCTACAGTTCCTGAAAATCAACAAGCCTTACTGGGTCATGGCGACTTGACGGAATGGGCAAAGTCCCTGATGAATAGAGCATTTGAAAGCTACCATAGTTACTATGGTCTTTGCACGACAAGCTGTCAGGTTTATGACACAGCTTGGGTTGCCATGATTAGCAAGACGGCGAACAATGTTAAGAAATGGCTCTTCCCGGAATGCTTCTATCACCTGCTCAAAACCCAATCAGCAGATGGAGGTTGGGGTGTTCTTGAGACAACGCAGACTGCTGGCATCATGGATACGTCTGCAGCTTTGCTTGCTCTCTTACGCCACGCAAAAGAACCACTCCAGATCGTGGATGTTTCCACGAACGAAATTCATCAGCGCATTGAGCGAGGATATGCCTCCCTCCAACAACAGTTAAGCCAATGGAATGATGTCGAGAAAACCAACCATATCGGCGTCGAACTCATTATGCCAGCACTTTTTGTGTATCTCCAACAGGAGCGCGATTCACTCGTCTTTGATTTCCCGTGCAAAAAGGTCTTGGAGTCCATGAACAAGGCCAAAATGGCCCAATTCAATTTGCAGGCCTTATATACAAGGCGACCGTCGTCAGCTCTGCATTCTCTTGAAGCGTTTCTAGGCCAACTTGACTTTGATCGTGTCTCCCACCACTTGTATCACGGTTCCATGATGGCATCGCCCTCATCGACTGCTGCTTATCTTATAAGCGCGTCAGAATGGAGTGACGAGGCCGAGTCTTATCTCAGGCACATCGTCAAAGCTGGAGTTGGCCACGGTAATGGTGGGATTCCTGGAACATGCCCGACAACTCATTTTGAATGCAGCTGGGTAAGAAGCCTATGACGTCTGTTTCAACGTTGGCTGACCTTTTCCTTGGGTAGATTCTCGCTACGCTGGCCCAGGCGGGATTCAACAAGAACGAAACCGAGTGCGACGGACAGCGAGGTCTTGTGAACATCCTTAGCACCTCTCTCAAAGAGGAGGGAGGAATCATAGGCTTTGGTGGGTGCCGACACAAGCCCTATTCGTGAATTGTATTCGCTAATGCAGCCAAGCACCGCGTACTGCCGACGTCGACGACACTGCCAAAGCTCTGCTGGCGCTCCAACTTTTTGGTCAGCACATTAGTCCAGATGCAATGATCAAGGTCTTCGAGGGAAGAGAACACTTCACAACGTTTGGAGCTGAACGGGATCCCAGCCTGACTTCAAACCTACACGTTTTACTTTGCCTTCTTCATCAGCCGACTGTTTCCCAGTACAGTTCTCAGATTGTTAAATCAGCCCGCTTCATTTGTCAAACGTGGTGGAACAGTGATTCTCGTATCAAAGACAAATGGGTGAGTCTCACGCGGTTCATAATGATATTACTTAGCTAACAGATTTTAGAATCTGAGCCATCTCTACCCGTCTATGCTTCTAGTTGAGGCTTTGACCAAATTGATTCAGGTAATTGACGACGGTGAGCTTGTGAGCGATATAGATATGACTCTGCAATGCCAGGCCAGTGTGTCCTTGTTTCAAGCTTGCCTGCGCATCATGTTGGATCAGAGCAAAGATGGCTCCTGGGGTGGCTACCAGGAGCAGACTTGCTATGCCATCCTGGCTCTTTCTCACGCACGTCGTGTATCGTTCTTCAACAAATTACAACACGAGGTACAGAGTTGCATAAATAGAGGGGCCGCCTGGCTTCGGTCAACGACACATCAGTCAGAAGACCTGACATGGACTTCCAAGACGGCCTACAAGGTAGCCTTTGTGGCTGAGGTGTATCAAGTGGCAGCTCTAAACGCAGCCCTTCCCATCGCATCGTCGTCACTAGGAGAAATTGGCCGCAGCCTTCCATTTCCAGGCGTATCGGCAGACCGGGAAGGTTACATGCGTCTGGTGTGCAAGACATCTCTTTTCTCTTCGCTCGACGAGTGGGAAGTTCAAGCTTCCATGACGGAGGCGTCCTTCTTCATTCCTCTTCTGCAAGCACGAAGGCTTGAAATCTACCCCCGGGACGAGGCAAGGCTTGAAGAAGATAATTATCTCGGCATCATCCCGTTCACCTGGGTAGGTTGCAACAACCGAAGCCGAACCTTTGCATCTGCATCCTGGATGTACGACATGATGATGTTGTCTCTGCTTGGCTACCAAACCGACGAGTTCATTGAGGCAGTGGCCGCACCCGCATTCGGCCAGAGCAGTCAGCTTCATAATGTCATCGAGCACATTTTCCATAGCATGAATCCAGACATGTCAGAGTCGGTGAGGGACGGCGACGGAGACCTTCAAGCCCATTGCGGCAAGGAAGACACGGACACCCGCAGTCGGAATGTCCAAAAGGGCAGTTCCACAGCGATCGAAAACGTACAGTCGTCGCTCACCAAGTTCGTCAGCTATATACTGAACCACGATTCCGTGATGAAATCGAGCCGCTGGGATCGTCATCACCTTCTCCAAGAGTTGAGAGCATTTCTGCATGCGCATGCAACCCAGCTAGGTTTGAATGCCCGCTTCGCTAGACAGAAAACTAGCGATACATTCACCTCGCCTGCACAAACATATTGTCACTGGGTCCGGACGACTGGTGGAAACCATGTGGCATGCGCGTACTCTCTGGCCTTCTCCAACTGCCTTGTCTCTGCTTTGCTCGGCCAAGGCGAGGAGGTGTATCCGACCGTAATGCAGAAATACCTTGCAACTGCAGTGGCGCGCCATTTGACCACCATGTGTCGCATGTACAACGACTTGGGCTCGATTTTGCGAGATTCGAATGAACGCAACGTCAATTCAATGCACTTTCCCGAGTTTTCCAGTAGCAGCCAAGAAGGGAGAAAAAAGGTTCTAGCTCAACTTAGCGAGTACGAGCATACTTGCTTAGACGAGGCATTACACAAGCTAGACCTGGAGACCTGCAACGCTCATAAGATGGCGTCTAGAATCCATCTTGACAATAGGAAGCTTAGCATCCTCAAGCTATTTCGCGACGTCACTAATCTCTACAACGAGTTGTATGTTATCAAAGACCTGTCTAGCGCACGAAAAGTTTAACATGATCTTGCAGACTTTGTATGTAAATGCCATAGTCTAGTGAATAAAGGGTGTGATATAAGGCTAAAGCAATCATTGCCCTAATAACACCGCTAGTGTTATGGACTAGCCCTAAAGCTACTACTGTTAGGCGTCGAAATACTATAAAAAAACATAAGGAGAAAGGGAGAAAAGGGAATACACTAGCATAATACAAGTTTGGAACCACCCCACAGAGGTCGCGTCTGTCGCCCGTGGTCACATGTGTGGATCCCCTTAGATAGTTATCTCGCTTTATTATAAAGAGCGCAGTCACCACCCTTTGCCCTATGCGCTACTAGGGTATATAAGAGCATTTTTTTGCCTATATCTAGGCTCCTTTTTTTCTCTCTTTTTCTCTCTCTTTTATATTTATATATTTGTAAGAGACGTCGTGGCTAGGCAGTAGTGTAAGGTGCGGCCCTACAAGACAGGCCACGCCGGATTGCCTAGCGACGTCACGGAGAATCCCTAGCTAATACCTAGGGCTTGCGCACGCGGCTAGTATATCTAGCGACGCGTGCGCGCACTATTCTTGCTCGGCAAGCTTAAGTCCTTTTATAATATAATATAGGTCGATTTATTTAGCACCTAGCGTAGAGTCGGCGGCACCTAACCTGTGGCTTGGTGGCAGAAGACGCCGCTATCGGATGTTGTATAGCGTGCACACGTAATCCAAGATAGACTTTGCCCTAGTGTGCGAGAATCCACTTAATTGCTAAGACGCACACATTAAAGCTATCCACGCAATTAAAGCTATCGCCGCCTGTGAGAGACGTCGTAGCTAGGCAGTAGCGAAAAGGCGTATATTATATTATAAAAGGACTTAAGCTTGCTAAGCAAGAATAATACGCGCACGCGTCGCTAAATATACTAGCTACGTGCGTAAGCCCTAGGCATTAGCTAGGGATTCTCTGTGATATTACTAGGCAATCCAGCGTGGCCTGTCTTTGTGAGGTGCGGCCCCACAAGACAGGCCACGCCGGATTTGTCGCCCGTGGTCACGTGTGTGGATCCCTTTAGATAGTTATCTCGCTTTATTGCAAAGAGCGCAGTCACCGCCCTTTGCCCTGTGCGCTACTAGGGCACACAGGAGCTCTTTTCCGCCTATATCTAGGCTCTCTTTTTTCCTTCTCTTTTTCTCTCTCTTTTGTATCTATATATCTAGATAGGTTATACTATTACGTATCTGTACTAGTGCCTCTTTTGTGCTAGAGTTATAAGCCTAGGAAGTTAATAAGACTTATAACTTCCTATTATATATCTACTATATTTTAAAGCATAAATTTATCCTTACTAAAGATTCTATTATTTAATTAGAGCTCCTCTTCTTTTTTTAATCTAATTCTCTAATTCCTTATTAAAATAGAAACTAATAATACTTTTTATGCCCCTAATAACCTTAAGCTATCTTCCCCTAATAAATAGGAAGAATAAATTAACGCGCTTAAAGTTACTACTAACAGTTAAGATATTTAGGAATTAGTTAATCTAGATCTCCTAGCGTAGCTAAGCAATATTATTAAAGCTCCTGCTATGTTATTTATAGTAAGAGCTACAGCAGTCTTAAAGGATTTAAAGAAGATTAATAAGAGCCTTATAATATAAGATGCCTTTAGCTAGACCTAAGCTAAATATTAGAGTAACCTTTAGTCCTACAAAGCTAAAAAGGTTAAAGAGACGGCTTTAAAGACTTAGATCGCACACATAGTGTGTTGCGCTGGATAGAGGTCAAGGCGACGTATGGCTCGTTACCACGGCGGTCTATACGCAAGGTTATAATAACTTAATTAGTTATATAAGTTAATAATGTAAAGAGACCTATACTATTAGAATCGCGGTCCCTAAATTAATTAGTATTATAAGGCTAAGTTAGATTATTATAACATGGCCGCGCGCACATAGGTAAGAGGGCTAAAAGCAAGGCAAAAAGGTTAATAATAATAATACCTAACTACTAGAGGCACGCTAGCCTTTATACTATATAAACTAATTAATCCTTTTTCCTAGCTATAACCTATAACCCCCTAAGGCCTTTATCCTTAATAACTACAAGGGTTGCGTTACTCCCTACATAATCCTCCCTAAATACGAAAAAAAAATAAAAAAAGCGTTAACTAGTAACGCAACTATTTAATCCTAGCGCCCTAATTATAATAAACCTAAACTATGTAACTCTTAAGATAACTTTAGGGTCTTTAGTGTGTTTAGTATAGTTAGCTACATAACCCTTAGGGTTTGTAGCTATTAAAGAGAAGAGGTAGATTGCTGCTTTTGTAGCGTCTCTAGCTCCTTAGATAATCCTTAGTTATTACATTACTTATAGTAGCAAGCCCTCCTAGCGCGTGTATTAGCTTAGTCTCTTTAATTTAGCTATTCCTAGTTTGCTTAGCTATACTTAGCCTTAATTACATCCTAGGCCCTTAGATTAATTAGTCTAGGAGGCATAATAAATAGCAGAGTCCTATTCTAAGGCTCTTGTATAATATTAGGCCTTAGTAATACCTTTTCCCTTTTAAAAAGCCTAATAATATCTACTATAATATAAGTGCTTGTGGCTTTAATCCCTCTATCCTATTCTAGAGTAATAGTGGCTTTGTAATACCTCTTATAAGGCCGGCCGCTAGTCCTAGTCTGCTCCTTATAAAATTAAGTAGTATAAGGCTAGGGATTATTACAAAAAGACCTATCTTAGCTTAGTACTAGACTTTTATAGGATTAACATATCTTAGCTAGTATTTTTATAATCCTACCTAGTATCTTAGGATTAGATAGTGCTTTAGAAAGAATATTAAATAGCACGCTCTGCTAAGCTTTGCTATGTTAAGCTAGCGTTAGAGTTAGAGGCAGGGGTGATTCCTTAATAGGTATATCTTCTATATTAAATAGTAATCTAAGCTACTTAAGGCTTACTAATGCTTTGCTAAAGGAAATTATATAATTCTTAATAGTTAGGATTAGACTTAATTCCTTGTATAGAGTCTGCTCCTAGTTAGTAATTTCTGCTTGTAGGGCAATATTTTATATAACTAGCTTACTAATAATTCTAATTTTAGGCATTTAGGGGTTATCTTATTATTATATAAGCTAGCGCTAGTTGTTAGCTATGTATTTAATTAACTACCTTTTATTTATTAGGCGCTCTCCCTAAGGTATAAGCCTTAGTAGCTAAGGGAGCCCTCTACTAAATGTTTAAAGGTGTTCTTGCGTTTATAGCATATAGCTATAGCCTCTTACTAAGTGCTTAATATTATAAAAGAACTGCTAGCGTAAATTATTATAGTTAGGGACTAGTTAGAGCGCGATCTTATAGGCTATAATACTCTATAGGATATAGAGGGTTATATTTATTTCTCTAGTCTTTTTATTTCCTTCTAGAACCTTATTTATAAAGCACTAATTACGGAGGTAGCAGTGGAAGCTATCTAAGCTATTATAAGGCTTCCCTAGGGTGTTATCCCTAATATACTCTAGATTATAAAGCCCTCTAGCTCCCTATAGTAATATAAGATTAATTAGTCTGTAACTAACTTAACACTAGATTATTTAAAGCAAAAAGGAAATTATAGCATAGCTATATTCCTAGCTACCTTGTTAGTTATAGGTAGGAATATAAAGACCCTAGATTTTATAGGGATAGTTAAGTAATATTATAATTTAGTACTACCTTTTTAGTGCCTTAAGGAACCTTTCTTAATAGCTAGTTTTTAAGGAGTTAAAATAGTAGAATGCTCCGTGAGATCTATTAAAAACAAACGCGGTCTAATAGGATATTATGTGAATAAATCTAGCTACTAGGCGCTGGCTGCCTATCTCCTTATAAAGGCGTATAGGGTTATAGCTAATACTATATTTAATATTAATAACTATATTAGTTTCTTGCGGAATTTAGAAGGCATAAGGCCTTATCTTCTAGGCTAGTTATTTGTGGCTTATAATATCCTTCCTAATAGTAAAGTTAAAATTATATATTATAATAATGTGCTCTAAGCCTTATGCTATAATTTTTCCTATAGCTAGATAGTTAAACTAGTTAAGCTAGCGCTAAGTGCCCTAGGGCCTTCCTAATGTCTTAATAAACTTAAATACCTTTATCTTATAATTTTCCTAATCTTTAATATTTAGCTGCCTGTTTATAAGGCAAAGGTCCTTAAGTTATACTATAGTGTTTGTTACTTATATATACTCTAGTTATTACTTAGGCTATGTAGACCTTTACATAAAGAGAATAGGCTGTGTTTTATATAGCTAATTAAGTAGTTTTTGTATATAGCTAGCTTTAGATAGGCAAAAGAACTTCCCTTTAAGACAGTAAGTACTAATAGTAGCATGTACTATTTTATAGTTTTAATACTTAAAGTATCTAATAAGTTAAACCTAGCGTTAGCTAGCTAAGTCTTAAGGGCAAACGTAAGCTATCTTAGGGTAGTATAATTAAATAGTATAAGTATAAGGGGCGAAATTATTATATGTATTATAGGCAGGAGCTTAAAAAAAAGCGTGTTATTAATAAAGGAGTTCTAGCTTTGTTATATAAGCATGAAAAAGAGGCTCTTAAAGGAGTGTTATTATTTATTAATATCCTTTGTAATTTACTCTTATAGCTAGTAGCGGCGCTGCTAGTTAGCAATAGCTGTTGTAACTATTAGGCCTCCCTAACAGAATCCTGTTTAATATATGTTAATACCTTTTTTGTAAGCTTTTCCTTTAACTTTCTCTTTTCTTTAATTTTAATATTAAGCAGAAAAATAGCAAAACCACTTAATTATAACAGAATCTCTAAGTAAAAGGCATAAGGACCTCCTAAACATCTATAAGCTTATCTAAGCTTATATCCCTATCTTATAGCTATCCCTTAATATCTTAATAGTATAGTCTAGCTACACTAATATATACTAGAGTAACCTTTTAATAAAACTAGTAAGTTATAATAGGTATTATTTAATTAGCTAAGCTAGGAACTAATGCATTAGTAATATCCTTAGTTTAATATCTAATTTATATTCTAGGTTTGCAGTGGCATTAATATTAGGGCACGCAGTGCCCTAATCTATACTAAGATAGTAGTGTGGGATCCTACTAAGCTTATTTAAAACCTGCCTAAGGCTCTACTAGTAGCTCTTAAAGGCACTAACGTAATAAAAGAATTTATACTAGGAGCGGTTATAGATACTTTGCTCTTATATAAAATCTATATATAGCATTGCCCTTAAAATAGGGTTTATATTCTAGCTAAGCTAGCGCACCCTTAGGGCTATATTATTAATTTAATCACTAGCTAATATAAGAGGCGCATAGGGTTCCTAGTAGCCCTATATAGCAAGCTAAATAACGCCTTCTGCTTAAACTATATAAATATATACTTAAAGACTATTAATGCCTTTGCTAAGCATATGTGCTTCCTCTTTTATAAATATATATTATTAGAGGGGGTTACTAGGGGTTCTTATGCTAACTATATTTATAATATAAATAGGGCCTCTTATAAGTAAAGGTATACTATAAGGTACTAAGACTTTAGATTAAGCTCTTAAAGGTTAGGGTTTACTATATTCTTTAGCAAAAACTAAAGGGCTAGTAATCCTCTTAATAGTTTAGACACTTTTAGTAACCTAAATAGTAATACTACTCCGCGGATTAAGTATAATTTTCCTTCTCCTTTCTAATTAGTAAAATATAACTAGTAGTCCTTTATCTAATAATAAGGATTAATTAGTTCTTAGGGAAGCTTTGCTTTAATAAGCATTACTAAAAATAAACAAAGCGGGTAGGGATTAGGGATAATTAGTATAAGTAATATACAGAGAAAACAAAATAATAAACTAGGAAAAATAGGAAAGTAAATAATATAGTGTAGAAATAATTAATTATTATAACTAAAGCAAGAAAAGAAATATACTTTTCCTTCTCCCTAACCAAAAACACTATAAACTTATATAAGGCATTTTTAGTAAATATATTTAGTGCTAAACGTTAAGGCCTTTGCCTAGTAGCACTACACTAGGGCAAGCCTTATAGTTACCTCTTGCCTGCTTACTAAGATATAGTAGCTAAACCTTAATAGAGTATAAAGGGTAGTAGTATAAAGGGATAGGGTCTTTAACTTCCCTAACTCTAAATATAGTAATAGCGGCTGCTTTACTAAGAGCTTTCTTATATAAGACTATTTAATTAGATATCTTGTGACCTAAAACTAAAGGGTAAAGGTTAATAACCTTATTAAGGTTAAAGCAGCCTAGAGGTAGGTAAAGCTAAGGGTTAGTAGATAAGCGCTACTAGCTAGCATTGTCCTAGTAAAACTTCTTAATATAGTCTCTAGATATAGTCTTAAATAGCACTATACTATTAAGGGTCTTTAGACAGTAGGCTCTAGTAACTAGTGCCTAGCTATGGATGTAAAAAGGGCTATTCTACTATATTATAAGCTTCTAGTTTAATAATATATTTATAGCGCGGCGGATATTATAAATAAGTATAAGGTTGCTAGGTTTTAATTAATCTTATTGCAGGCTACTAATATTGCCTTTATTAGTACGTTTTACAAGCTTCTTTTAAAAAGCAAAGACTTTCTCCTAGGCTACTATAACATTAGCTTCCTTTCTCTTAAGCACCTAGACTTAGGCTATAAAAAGGTCCTCCTTTAAGACTATAAAATCCTAGTTAATAAGGCGCTAAGTAGGGAATTTAACCTCTAAGGGCAGGATTAGCTCCTAACTATATAGCAGATAGAAAGCGGATTTTTTATAAGAGGCGCGGATTACTATTTAGTCCGCAAAGAGAGCTAGCTTAAGATAGTCTAACTACTTATTATCATAACCTCTTATCTTTAAAATAGCTAAGGCAAGGGACTAGTGCCCTGCTTTAACAGACGCGTTTACCTTTAGGTTATAGCCTAAGGTCTATATACCTTTAATGCCTAGAGCTTCTAAGGCTGCCTTAAGGTTGCCTTGTATTTTAAGGCCTTTATTAAAGACTATAAAGCGAAAAGCACTAAAATAGTAGACTAGACTCTAAAGAAACCTCCTAATTTCCTTAATATTAGCGCGTAAGACTGCCTTAGCTTTAACCTAGCCTGTAAAATTACAACGCGCCTCTAGCAGGTATTTCTTGCTATTATTAGGTAGTATATGCTAAGTATTAATATAAATCTTGCTTATAGGCATGCCTAGCATACTAGGGATTAATAGCTCCCTAGGCCTCTAAGGGGCAAACATTTAGTAGCGCTTACAAAACCACAACAGTTTCTATATATCTATGTAACTATTTATCTACTAATACCTACTCTTAATTAAATAGTAAACTACTTTACAACCCTTATAGCCTAATTCTTTATGCATAGCCTTAATAATCTAATTCTACTCTTTCTTATTATTAACTACTAAGCGTAGGGCCTGCGAGTTATCGCGAGGGCAGGTCTAGAGCTTGCTATTATTAATATAAAAGCGCTAGGCCTACGCCTGTAGCTTCTAGTACTTCTTAGAGGTTATATCCTTTAGTCTTTCTAGTATTATAAGGTAGTTTATTAACTTCTGCTAGTCCTTGCTATAATAGGCCCTATCTTTAGGCATTAAGAGCATAGGGTTTAATTTAAGGTTAATAAACTCCTTAATATTGCCTTTAACTAATTAATCTCGCTTATTAGATTCTCCTAGGCCTTTTTATAATAAGGTATTAGTAATTTTATTCTTTTCTCTAGGGATATGTCTAGCGGTAAAGTTAAAGAGTATAATATAGCTAATCTATCTTATTGTTATGAATAGGTCAGGGATATTAGAGTGAGAGATCAAGGAAGTCACGGCTTATTCGAAGGTATGTAGCAATAGGTAACGGTCTTGATTCTTGCCCCCTTCTATCTAATCTAGTTAGAGGTCTGTGCCTATATAATTATAAGTATTACATACCTCTAGTCCTTGCTATAAGTCTAGCGGTTATACCTTACTATAAGTCTAGCGCTTATACGCGGCAAATAACCTTGTTATATAATGCGAATCTAATAGAGGCTTGCTTGTGTAAATAGATCTTGTTAGCCTAAGGCAACCTTATAGCTTTCTAGTCCTAACAGGGTAACCCTCTCTGCTTGCGACTGTCTTAGTTGCAGAAGGTTCCCTTTGTATTGCCTAATTTAAATGTTATAAACTAATCTTAAAAATTTCTAATGCTTCTAATTTATATATATCCTTTATAATACTTATAATATTACTGCTTCCCTACTTGTAATTCCTTTAAACCTTCTTCCCCCTTATTTCTTAATTTTATTACTATACGCTAGCTTCCTCTTAAAGAATTCTTTAATTATATTTCTAAGGGACTTATAGATCTGTGAAGTTGTGGCGATATATTTATGTATTTTCTAAGTTATTATAACCTTTTTATTTAATAAGGTACTTTTATTAGTTTCCCTAATGCTTATAGGTAATAATTCCTTTTATAATATATAAAGGATCTTCTCCTGTGAGAAGAGGTACTTACTATATTGCTTTTAGTATGCTCTTTGGATCTCCTTTATATAATTCTAAGTTTAAAATATAAAAGATATTATAAAGTCTTATGTCTTTTAGGAGCTTTATACAGTAAGCTAACCTATAATTTCTAATTAACTTAATAATTTTGTAGGGTCCTAGGTACTTTGCTGTAAGCTTCTTGCTTAGTTACTATAAATTAATATTTTTTATAGATAAAAGAACATAGTCTCCTATATTAAATTTTATTAGTGTTCTTTTTTAATTATAATACTTAGCTTATATAGCTTATATATATTATAGGAGCTTCTGTGTCTCTTTATATTTGTATTATAGCTCTGCTTTATGTAACTTAGCTTGTTTATTTATTATAGTAGTTATTCTCTTTGCATATAATAGGCCTCTAGGTGTTAAACCTTAAAGCGCCTTAGCAGGGGATTCGCAGAGAGAGCTATAGTAGCTTGTATTATATATAAATTATGCTATTAGTAAAAGGTTAACCTAATTAGTTTGTTTAGCGCTAGCAAAGGCTTATAAATAATGCTTAAGTAATTAGTTTATTTGTTTAGTCTAACTGTTTGTTTAAGGATAGAATGTAGTGCTTAGTTAACGCTTAGTTGTAATATTATAGCAGAAGGTTTGCTAGAAAAAGCTTATAAAAGTTGTTCTGTAGTTAGTTATAATGCCTTCTAGGATACTATAATCTTTAAAAACTAAATTAATAAAAAGCGTAGCTAAACTATTACTACTTAATTACTTTAACGTTAGTATGTAAATAGTATACTTTGTAAATTAGTTAACTATTACAAGGATAGCGTTATATATCTTAGATCCTAATCCCTTTACTAGTAGAAGTCCTATTGTGTGGGGAGTGACGCGACCCTCGCAGTCATTAAGGATAAAGGCCTCAGGGGGTCATAGGTCATGGCTAGGAAGAAGGATTAATTAGTTTATATAGTATAAAGGCCGGCGTGCCTCTAGTAGTTAGGTAGTATTATTATTAACCTTTTCGCCTTACTTTCAGCCCTCTTACCCGCGTGCGCGCGGCCACGTCGTGATAATCTAACTTGGCCTCGCAATACTAATTAATCTAGGGACCGCGATCCTAACGGTATAGGTCTCTTTATATTATTAACTTATATAACTAATTAAGTTATTATAACCTTACGTATAGACCGCTGTGGTGACGAGCCATACGTCGCCTTAACCTCTATCCAGCGCAACACACTATAATAAAGTCTATTAATAGCTCTTAGAAGGGTTAGTCTAGTATAGGGAGCGTAGCGAGTTTGCTGTAAGGTTAATACTACCTTAGCTTTAATACTTAATAATTAAAATAAGTGTAAATATATTCTTTAATATCTTTTCTTATATGTAGCTAGTAGTATTAGTTAGCAATTTAATAGAGTGTTTTGCTAACTCCCTAATGCCCCATGGCTTTATTATTGTGAATAAGCATTAAGATCTCTTTACAGAGACCTAATAGAATATATATACAGTCTCTAAAAAGGAGTGTTTTATTTTTATTAATTAACTAACCTAGAGGGCTAGAGGCATCCCCTAAGCTTCTAACTAGAGGGTTAGAGATAGCCTCTTTACTATAACCTTAAGGGCTAGAGGCTTCCTCTTAATCTTTTCTTATTTTATTATCTAAAGAGTTAGAGACTTCCCCTATATTTTAAGCTTAAGGGCTATAGGCATCCTCTAAGCTTTAAACAAGCTACTTAGTTTATAAGACAAAGGCATCCCCTTACTACGCCTAGCTTAATTTATTATATATAGCCGCTTTTAGAGGTTCTATAGCATTAGCTTTACGCTATGCAAGACGCTAACTAAGGAAGCAAAGTCTAGCTACAAGAGTGCTGCTATGTTAACTTATTATTAGCATAAGGCTATTAAGTAGGATTAGTATTTATAACTCTAATAATATTTTAAACTATTCTAAAAAGCCGCTTATAAGCGTTACTCTCTTAGTAGTTATACTATATACTTACTCTTTAAGGGCTATAACATCCTCTAAGCATTTTAAAGAGCTACTTATAAGTATTACTCTCTTAGTAATTATACTATATACTTGCTCTTTAAGGGCTATAGCATCCTCTAAGCATTATAGGCTAAAGACTATATTAATAGCAACTATTTCTTTCTTAGTTAGAGGTAGTTTAAAGCTTAATTACTTTAACTTTACACTAATAAACTTAGATAAAAAATATAAAGCTTAAGAAGCTTCTATGTCTTTAATACTAGTATTATAGTCTAACCTATAAGACAAAGGGTCTGTAGGGTTCTTAACCCCTAGCCTATATTTAATTATAAAGTTATATAAATTAAGTTTATTAAGGGCTTGTACTTACCTACTAGTAAGCTTAGGCTTTAACATAAGATACTTATAATTAAGATAATCTATAATAACCTAAATAGGTTAGGTACTATAGGCTACATAATATCTCTAATTCTTAAAGGCTTCTTAAATTACTAGTAGCTTAGCATTAGGAGTTAAATAGTGCACTTTAGTACCTAGCAGCTTCCTTAATATGTACGCAATAGGATGCTATTAGTCTTTTTGCTTTTGTAAAAGAATTATGCTAATCGCAAAGCATAATATATTAGTCTTTATTCTTAATAGCATAGCTAAATTAAAATATACTAGAATAGGTACTATAACAAAGCTTTGCTTAAGTGTCTTAAACGCCTTATATTTACAGGGACCTAATATAAGTAGCCCTATTATATTATTCCTTGTTAAATTAGTAAGGGGAGCTATAATCTTGCTATATTTATAAATAAAACAATAGTAAAAGCTAGTAAACCTAAGAAATAATTACATGTCTTTAACGCTGTAAGGTTCTAGCTAATTTACTACTACTTTAACTTGCTCTAGCTTTATAGTAATTCCTTTTATTAATACTATATAGCTAAGAAAGTTAATCTTTATAGTTAAGAATTTACACTTCTTAAGGTTAGTATAAAGCTTCTTTAAACGCAGCCTCTCTAAGACTTAGCAAACATACTGCTTATGCTTTACTAAATTACTACTATAAATTAAAATATTATTAAGGTAGATAATATAAATTAAATTAATAAGCCCTAAGAGGGTATTATTAATAAATTCTTAGAAAGTAGCT
>SRQA01000659.1:0-18491 GCA_018360365.1 Claviceps citrina | reverse complement strand
GTGGACACGCCGTTGGCGGGCGGCGCCGACGAAGCTTGCTGCGATCCCAGCGGTGCCGCTGGACTTGGCGACGAGCCGCCCGTGGTCAGAGGCCCGGCAGTGCGGTTGAGCTCAGACATGTCGGCGGCGGCCGCACGCGGCTTGCTCAAGTCGCGATGATGAGCCTGAACCTGAACCTGAACCTGTCGACTCGGTCTCCCGCTGCTGGCCAGCCGCCCAAACCTGTCAGCACCGTGATTCGGACCCGCGCCGACGTGCTGCTGCCCACGCCGAAGCGTGCCAGACGCGTCCTCGACGGCAGCCCGCATTGGGGGGGGGGGGGGGGGGGGGGGGGGGGGCTGCTTTGCGGCAGAGAGAAACTGAGTACCGGTCTTGGAAGAAGGGAAACGCGATCCTCGCAAGAGAAGTAGAGGCAAATGGCAAAGAAAATAAGAAAGAAACAAGCAAGAATAGAAAGAAACAACGGCGACGCAACGGGCGGCACAAAACGGGGGCTTGCTGGGGGGGAGCAGCTCAGGACCACCGTATTTTTTTTTTTTTTTTTTTTTGTTATTTGCGAAATGGGGGAAGGGGAAAGTTGAAGAAGACTACCTACCTACCTACCTACTAATGCAGCAGTCGTATGTACCCGTACATACCATCGCTATGCTATACCATACCATACCATACCATACCGTACCGTGCCGCACCGTACCGTACCGCACTGTGTCACACCGTACTGTTCCCTACGGCCCATACCGGACTGTACCGCACCGCACCTATCAAGGCCCAACAAGTGAGTCAATGACTGACTGACTGACTGTCAATCACCGAGAAAACATGCCCATCTGCACCACGGGGCACCAGCGCCGAGAACCTCCCCAATGAAATGACGGCAGAGGCGGCAGGGCCGAACAACAGACAAAGAACAGTCGCCCACTGTTTTGCCTTTTTTCTTTTTGTGTTGTTTTAGCCTTCCCTTGTCCCTTGTCCCTGTTCATGTTCTTGTCTTCTTCTTTGTTTGTGTCCAAAAACAAGAGAGAAAAGAAAGCACCACTGGGCTAGGCTTGCTAGATCCGAGCCTCCTTCTCGCCACCCAGCAGCGCCCTGCGTGGCGTGGCGTGGCGTGGCGTGGCGTGGCGTCGTGTCGTGTCCTGTTGTTTCGTATACGGTGTTTTCTTTCCTTCGTCCCGACCCCGACTGAGACTGAGACTGAGACTGCGACTGCGACCCACGCACAAGCACAGCCACCCCAACAAGCAAGGCCAGGGAGGGATAAACAAAAAAACAAAGAAAACACGCACAACCACAACCACAGCCACCCCAGCCCAGCATCGGCACGCAGTAGCGAGATGATCGTCCCCAGCGCGCTGCAACGCTGCAACACGCTACACCGCCCGCTGCGCACAAATCTCGGCCGCGGCTCCCCTGAGTCCTGAGTCCTGAGTCCTGAGTCCTGAGTCCTGACCCTGTGGGCCTGGCTACTACCAACATAGATGACAGCATGGCTGTGCACGCTGCACACTGCACACTGCACACTCCACACTCCACGCACGGCCGTCGCTTTCGGTCCCATGCAGTCGAGCACGAGCGCCTCATTTGGCACTGAATTGCAGCCAATCACCCTAGTTTCTCTGGATTAATTCTGGCTGACCGACTACCTACCTATATGTACACGTATATCCCGCAACAACCACGCGTTGAAAAGAAAATACCAGCCTTCCTTTTCTTTCCCTCCCTCTTCCCCTTTTGGTCCTGTTTGATGTCCGCAATGCGCGGACCGAGTGCTCTAGGTCGGGTGCCAAGTAAACCGACCCGACCCCTTTCCATAGCAGGACGGCCCCGTGGACAGAACCAATTGCGTAGGGGAGATGAGCTTGAGAAGAAGATGTGGAAGAACAGGAGAGAGAATGATAATAATAATACTAGTATGCACAAAGTCCCATCATAACCGTGAAATGCGCCACGACGATGAAAAATTTGATTTGTTGGGAAAAAAAAAAATAAAAAAAAATAAAGAGAAGACAGAAAAACAAGCCAAATGCTGCAGATGATGCCCAATGCCCTCTAGGGTGATATATGCGAATCAAACATTCTTGCCCCCAAGGTCAAAGCCCAGCGTTGCTTGTGCCTACTTCAGGACCGCATGCCCCCATTGGGGTTTCAGCGAGTCACCCGAAGCTGCCGATGTGAAGACGGTGTCGCCCGGCAGTCGGCTCACTCGTCCGGCACCGCGGCGTAGCGCGTCAGCCTGAGCAGGCGAAATGCCACTCTTGTTGCTACGGATGCTGCCAGCATCACTCATCGTGTCGGCATCCTTGAACTTCTTGGGTGGCGCAAAGTCCAGGTTCGTAAACGTAGAGGACTTGCGAAGCACGTGAGGGCTGGGCAAGGCTGCTAGCTCGTCATAGGCAGTCACCAAGGGCGAGGCAACAGGCACCTTGGGTTGGTACTGACGTCTCTCACCCAGCGGACTCTGACTACGACCAGCCGCTTTATCTCTGAATGAGTCGGGCGGTGCAAAGTCGGCCGCGTTCAAGATGCCAAACGAATCGTCCTTGAGCTTGGATGGAGTGGGCAGCGTGGAAAGAGGGGCAGGCGGCGGAAGGTTCTTCATCATCGGTCGTCCGCGTGGTCCGGCAGAAGCAGAAGAGCCGGGTCGAGGGCCATAGGCAGAACCGGCCCGGGGCCGTCCAGGTCCTCCCGAGAGGCCCATGCCTCCGATCGAACCAGGGCCTCGGGGACCACCACCAGGAGGCCCGCGAGGCCCAGGTCCTCCAGGCCCGCCCCGGAATCGTCCGCCTGGAGGCGGCGTCATGGCCCGGCGAGTGACGGGCTGTGCGTATGGCATCACAAACGCATTGGTTTCTGCATCATAGTAGGCCTCATCGGCAGCGTAGGAGCCATCATCATAATCCTCATAGTATTGTTGTTGAGCTGGTTGTTGTTGTTGTTGTTGTTGTTGACCAAGAGTGGGCATGGGAGGAGCAGGTTCCTTGTCGTCAAAGTATTCCTTGTAGAATGATCGGATGCGATTCGCTCGATACTCGGGATCTTCAGACTCCATCACCTCATCCGGCGGCAGGGGGCGGAAGCCGACCGAGAGCCGCTTCATCTGCTGCTGAGGGACTCCAAGGCCCTGCTGAGGCTGCTGCTGCTGCTCTTCCGCATGGTCCGATGAATGCGTTGGGACGTGTCCATAGTCGTCGTAATACGAGTCTCGTCCAGCTTCGCCACCAGCCGCACCGTATTCGTCGGGAGAATAAATCTTGGGCACGTCCATGTCAAGTCCTAGACCAGGGGAAAGCGGCTCGCGAGCGGGCAAGACAAACTTCCCAGCGTCAGAGTCTGCGCTTCTCAAGTGGCCCTCGTCTGCAATGGCGGGAACACCCGCGGGCATAGACCTGTCCTGCTCATAGGAAGGGCTGGGGATCCGATAGTGTGATTCTTGAGACAGGACTCTGGGGGGCGGCTGAATGCCTGCTACATCAATGCCACTTGGTCCTTCATCATTGTGGCCGATCGTGTCAATCTCGGGTATGACCGGCTGCATGGGGCGATTCGGCTCCCTGGCATCTCCAGAGAGCGGGAACTGATATGTCGCCTTTGGAGAAGTTGGCGTGGCAAAAGGGTTTGACCTCGCGTCGGAAGGTGATCTATTTGGCATCGAGTCCGATCGAGACGGGGGCATTCTCTGTGTGCCAACAATCGGGTTGGCGACCGATCCCGGTTTGCTTCCAGAGCGTACTGACGCATTCCGTCCCGGATTGTACGACCGGATTGAGCCTGCGTCACTGTTTGCATACTGCGCAACAGTGCGGTAGGGATCCTGATCGCTCGGGAGCGTCCGAGCCAGAGTATTGACCGATTCTTGAGACTTGTTTGCGGGCGGCAAAAGGTAGGGCGATGATAGGTTCATGTCCATGGATAGTTGAGATTTGTGATTTGACTTTTCTCCAATTCCAAACAGACTCTTTCGCTTCCCTCCCTTGTCGGGAGCTTCTCCCAAGCCAAAATCGAGACCCCTGTGAGGATCTTGAGCGTCCTCCTGTCGTAGCCTTTTGACGTTTCTGCGATGAAGAAAGAGAAGGACGAACGTCGCAACGATGAGGGGAATTCTGGTTTTCCGCGTTAGCACCTCTTCGGATCATGGTTTCAAGCATGAGAATTCACGCCTTGGTCCGTTTCCACGTACACTATACCAAGAATGATGGCCAGGTCGGTGACGTTGGTGTTGATTCCCTTCTCACACGTGTCGTAATCAGAACCAGAGTGGCAGTTTTGCTCATCCCGTCTAAACACATTCCAAGTCGTGCGTCCAGCAGGAGCTTGCAGCACTGCTGCATCCCGTCTCGAGTTGAAGCGAGGTTCCATGATGTTTTCATTGCCAATGAAGCCTTTTACTGAGGCCCGCTCGATGGCAGGCATCATCGTCGTATTTCCGCTTGCTTTCTGGTCGAGCGAGACTTTGAGAAGGAGCGAGAGGCTAGGCGAGTTGTGCGTAGTTATGTTGTTTCTTCAAGCTGTCGGATGTCCAGATCCGCGACAATTGCCATGAACTGATGACCGAACTCGTGTTATCTCTTCCAGCGGCCCTGGTTGTTGTTTCTTTCTTTTTCAATGATGAAGTTGTCAAGGCGCCAAGATGTACGATGACATGACAGCACAGGGAATGGGTCGGTCGTGAGGTCTCAAGATCCGCTCGAGCAGCATCCAGTATCGGCAATTCACACACAAAGTTCGAACGGTGATGAGGATCACAACGGCCCACGATGAACAACGACAGTGATGCCAAGGTCGTACGAGCACGCCTGGTGAAAAGACGGAAACAAAAAGGAGTGATCTTGTTACTGCCAGAGAGGTAACAAGCGGAATGAATGGATGGTATATGGTATGCCGTGTATAAAAGACGCGAAGAACTAAAGGAATGACGAGCCTGGCGGCAGGGCGGAGAAGACGATGTCGTCGCTCGACACAGCGGAAGAAGGGTGACGATGGAGAGAGAGGCAGGAGTCGACGGAGACGAAGTGGCTTGGTAGCATGTACATATCTGGGAAAACGGCCTGGAAATTGAACAATGGCAGCCGACTGGCCTGGTCACAGCCTGGGGAATTGATGAGCGGAGGATGGACGGGGCCTGCAAGTCGAGTAGTCGAGTGTCAGACCAGCAGGCCCGATTGAGAAAAGGGGCGTGTGTGGAACAAACAACGTTGCAGCAAAAAAGCAGGCACCACCGGCGAGCGACTTCTGATTGGAACGTTGGAGGGCGTCCCTTGCAGCGGCAAGCGGGAGGCAGCGAATGAGACAGCGCCAAAGGGGGTCCCCCTTGTCAGGGCAGGGCATTCGGGTGGACGCAGCAGGGCGGTCAACACGCCAAAGCACGCATGGGAAAGGAAAGTACGCATGGGCAGGCACCGGACCAGGCGGACCAGGGGATGCGAAGGCAAGAAGCGGGTCAAAAGGGGGCCGTGGTTTAATTTGACGCCGTCCAACACTCCAACCAACCGACGTCGAAGAGGGACGGTTCGTTTGCCGACATTGCAGGCAGAAACGGTTGCGTTACTTCACATATGCGCGTCGTCTGTGTATCTTGTCAAAAGGGAGTCCAGCCGGTCGTTGCAACCGTCTGGTTCGGTCACAAGCCCACTGCCGGGACAACAATCTCCATCTTGCCGCACGGGAAAATGGCAAAGATGCCAATTAGACCATGTAAAGGACTATGTGGTGCCGAGAGTACCACCCCAATCCTGCAAGATTTCTCAGAGCATACAGGACTAATACGATGCATGTTCTCCATGTTCACCTCTACTGCGCTAGAGGTCCCGTTTATGCAAGTGCACGTTAACGAGGGACAATAGGGTCTTGAAAATACCTGTTTTCTATATTTAATTGGCCCGTGCCTTGAAAGTCGTCAATCATGTGCCTCGTGTCACGGAGCCGATCTTGATTGGCTCGATCCCCCTTGCCTTGCTTGGCCTTCTTTTGTAATTTCATCCGTGCCCGCGACCGTGTCGTGGATGTACACTGTGTGCCGCACACTGGCTTGAGTCAGCACACGGAATCCTTGGAGCTTCAACCCCCAGGCATATGTAGCAGCGGCTGCCGCGCCCGCAAAAACAAATAACAACAACCATCGCCAGTCTCCGTACTCGGGCATGCAAGGGCGCCACATCATCTTCAATCCTGGACCCGGCGTGATGCGCACTGTTCTAGAAGGATTCAAGCACAGCTTTGTTCGTGTAACCCCTGCGCTGTCTACTACTAACTACTAACCTACTAGGTACCTAGGTAGTGTTGTGTGCGGAAGCACTCGCTTGCTCCTCAACTGCAATTCAACCAAGGCAACCTGTTAGACCTGAAATAAGCAATCACATATCCGAAATTCATGGATAACCCCTACCCTCGTACACATTGACGTGGGGTGATGACGATGACGATGTCGATGTCGATGTTGACATTTGATCCTGCCTCTCATGGAGCGCAATTGTTGCTCTACCCACGACGGGGCACCGCTTGTTGACCCGACACCTCGCTCATGAGAGAATAAATAGATATTGTTCATTCCCCTTGCCTGCAGGTTCCAGGTGCATGCGAGGGAGGCAGATTTGGAACAGCGACGGGCCACTTTGTCAATGGTTCGAGATCATTCAGACATTGTCAACACGTCTCGAACCGAGACGGCGCCCGCGGCTCCATCACTGCTGGCTGTCATTAAGTACGTGTACACGGGCAGATGCCGAAGACATGAGCGGTTGCATCACGACGCCTCGAACAAATCTCCATCTAGCATTGGATTTGCGGATCTCTTTTTTATTTATATTTTCTCCGGCTTTACGACAGGAAACGAGCCGTGCATGTAAACGCGAAGATGGCATCTACTCTGCTCGGCTGCTAGACGTCTTGTAAAATTCCGGCGCTGCCTCCAGCAACCACGCCTTCTCTATTTTGGTAATGTCGCGAATGAAGGTCTTGTCCCCCGACTCCATTATCTCATGGAAAATGACCCAGTCGGCTTTGCGGTTGAACAGCAGGGAAGTAGGATGGGCGTGCATTATTGTCCCGCCCTCGACGTTGCGAAACGTTCCATCCGGCTGCATGCGGGCTGCGTGGGCAAAGTAGCCCGCCGTGAGGCACTGCCGGATCTGATCGGCCTTGGCCCTCGCATCGATTTCGGAGCGATGCGCCGCCAGAGTCTCGTTGACCTCGATGTTGAACCGCTCGAGATGGCGTTTAAGCTGCGCTCGAATACTGACTGCCCGAGTCATTGACTTGTAGTTCAAGTGGTTTTCGTGACAGAAACGAGCCTCTTTCTTCCCCTTTGTGATGAATGCTGTGTACGCATTGAGAAGGGTAAGATGATCTCCTTCTTCGGCAGCGAACTTTCGCCGACAACTTTCCATGGCCTTTTGCTCCCCTTCATGGTAGAACCACACGCTGCCGCCGAGGCTGGTCATGGCCGCAATGGTGAGGATCTCGCCAAGGCAGCCGAACGACTGAGCAGACAGCAGAGTCTTTGCCATCATCGGCTCGACAGCCAGTTCGGCCATTCGAAAGCCCAGTGGCTTCGTGAGTTTGGCATACTCATCCAGCGCACCAAGCGAGTATAGCAACTCAAGAGCCTTGGACATGAGCTCCGACGGAGGGGGCGATAAGTAATCAAAGCGAACGACATTGTCGATGCCAAGAGCCTTGAGTTGCAGAATCATTGGTGCTAGATTTGACCTATGGATTTCTGGAGGGTTTGCTTCAGGTAACGATTCCTTGTAGCTTTGCTCGGTATACAGTCGGAAGCATTTCCCCGGCTTCGTCCTCCCAGCTCGGCCGGCTCGTTGCGACGCAGACGCCTTGGATATCTCCGTGACACCAAGGGTCTCGATGCCTGTCTTCGGATTGTATGCACGTAGCTTGACGAAGCCACAGTCAACGACGTAGACGATCCCATCAATAGTGACAGAGGCTTCGGCCACGTTGGTCGAGAAAATCACTTTTCGTTGTCCCTCTGCCGGCTTGTCAAAAACGTACATTTGTTCTTCCGAGGATAAGCCAGCATACAGTGGGAGTGGTCGCAGATTCGAGTATTGTTCTCCTCCTTGAACACTTCTCTCTGCAACTGCTTGCACCGCAGTGTCGATCTCCTCCCGGCCAGTAAGAAAGACGAGGATATCACCATCTCCCTCTCGAGTATGAATCTCGAATACCGTATCAACTGCCCTGTCCACGTAGTTCTCTGCCGGGGACTCGAGGTAAAGAATATCGATCGGATACGTTCTGCCTTCCAGATTGACGATCTTGCCGAGGGCCTCATCTGGAGTCCTGTCTGATGAGGTCTGCTCTTCTTTTTTGCTCGTGAAGAACTTGAGAAACGCCTCGGCTTGAAGTGTCGCACTGCTGACTATGATTCTCAAATCAGGCCGTTTTCTTCGAATCTTCTTCAGCAGGCCTAGGAGAACATCTGTGCTGATGGACCGCTCGTGCGCTTCATCAACCATGATGACAGAGTACCGACTGAGCAAAGGGTCCACGAGCGCTTCCCGGATAAGCAGCCCATCGGTGAGAAACTTGATGCGCGTCGCGGCGGAAGTGACGTCCTCGAACCGGATAGAGTAGCCAACTTCCTTGCCAACCTCGCAGCCCACTTCATCCGCGACGCGGACCGCAACCGTGGTGGCTGCCACTCGCCTGGGCTTTCGTGACGTGGTCAGTACGTGTCGAGATCGTTTCGAGGACACCCGCAACTCACTTGTGTAACACCAATGATCTTGCCGTCGGCGCACCATCCTGCCTTCTCGAGGTATTGGGGCATTTGAGTGGTCTTTCCAGAGCCTGTTTGCCCAATGACTATGGTGACGGGATAGGTCTCGATGACGTACAATAGGCCATCGTGGTATTTGGCAATGGGCAAGAGGGCCGGAGGTTTGTGTAGAGCCGGGATGAAGCTGGTGTCGAGACTAAACTCGGCCATATTTGTGGAAGACAGAGACGTCGCGGTTTTTGTCCTCGGCAGGTCAAGAAAGGCGAGTTCAGCAGCCACACAGGTTACAGGTTCTCTAATGTCATCGTCATGGTCATCGTCATCTTGACAACAACTCAACAAAGACCGTCTGGTTGGCTGCAGGGAATCTCAGGACCAGGCACAAAGTTACATACTAGTAATGGGAAAGGTTACTGAAGAACAGTGAACACGGCGTAGCTTTCGCATGTTTTGTTCGATCGAGGATTTGAGATTTGAGATGAGCTTGGTTCTGCACTCTGCCACATTCGGACAAGCAGTGGCAGAGACCCGCCTCGGTCAGATTGCGTGACTGGCCAGTAGCCAGTGGCAGGCCCACAATTTCTTTCTTATAATTTGTTGGCATTATTACTTTAATTACTACCTAGGTACCTACTGGCCCTGCGGGGAACGTCATCAGCGGCGCAGGCCACCAAATCCTCCTCCAGTGTCGCAAGGCAGACTTGGAAGTGTTTAAGCAAACCCTCCACCCTGTCCATCTGTCGTCTGACAACAAACCCTCAAGTCCTCTCCGCTTAAGCTTCAGCCGAACCCAAATCTATCATCAACGTGGAAGAGCCAAGGGGGCATTCTCTCTGTCATGTCGAGTGCAGCAGAACCAGCAGAACCAGTCAGTACCCACACGCTTGCTATGAAGATAAAGAGGCGGAGCTAACTTGGCCCCGGCCGCCATAGAACAAACACATCACAGAGACTGGCGCCGAGTCGCCTACGACTGCCCGACCGCTCGAGATGGACGACGACGATGTACATGATACCAGCAGCGCGCCTGATGACGGTGCTGCAACGAAAGCCAACCACGCACCCATTCCTACTATTATCACAACCTCGGTAGCTCCTGCAGCCAACACCACCTCCACCGGGATGGCGGCAAATGCCAATGCGCAGGGACTGCTTCCTCCTCAAAAACCCCCACGACCTCTATCGGAGGTTCAGAAGAATGTCATTATTTTGAAGGAGGCCTTTCCCACGGTGGATAATTTCGTCATCAAAGCTGTACTGCGGGCCAGCGGTGGCCAGGTCGAGCCAGCCTTCAATGCGCTGCTTGGTGAGCCTCACATGTCGGAACCAGAGCGTCTTGCGACGCAGTCGTCTCTTCTGACACGCTGATTAGAAATGACCGATCCGGATGCTCTTCAGAAGGAAGCTGAAGAAGTGCCGCCGCCGCAGCCCCCTCGCCCACAAGGACGAGCGCAGATGTCCCAGGTCGAGGCCGATGAGCTGTATGCTCGCCAACTGGCTGAACAGTATGATCATTCTGGCGCCTACGAGGCCCGTACTTCGAGCCGAAATCGCAATGGTGGATCCAGTCATGGCTGGGATGGAGATGAGCGGGAACACAGCTTTCTGGACGACGATCTTGTCGCCCTTCGTGAGAATCTGCGCAAGGGCTTTCTCGACACACAGACAAAGGTGAATGGGTGGATCACCAATATCAAGAAAAAAATCGAAGAGAGCTTTGACGAGACGGAAGAAGATGCGCTACAAACAGGATCATCTGCCCGTTGGCATGGCGAGGCAAGCCGAAGAAGTGGCGATTACGAACGGTACGACGCGGATCCGCAAGTCCTGGGCGACGATCTGGCCGGCATCAGATTATCAGCAGATGGATGTAAGCTCACTATTCAAAAGAACATGGCACGGTGCAGCCGGCTTGAGTCGAGTGCTAATGTTGTTTGCGTTTAGATGCGGCCCCTGGACGGCCCATGGTGAGCTCAGGCGTCCACAGGCCTCCTCCGCCATCCACATCTCCAACATCTGGACGCGAACGCAGAGTCAAATTCAAGGAAGAAAACGATCAAATCAACATGTACGACGTATCTCCTACAGTTCCTCCAAAAGATACAGCGCCCAACTCTGGCAAGTCCAGCAAGTGGCAGCCCTTGTCGTCGATCGAGCCAAATCCAATCACCGACCACGATCCTTTCAGCCTGGGCGACAGCGAGGACGAGAAGGAACTTGGCAAGGAGATTAAGGCCAAAGATGCCAAGGCAGACGACACTGAGCGTTTGAAGAGGGCCGCGGCAGAGGCCATGGCTGACAGCTTGGTGGAGCCGTCAAAGGACGGAGTGTCGGCAGGCAAGAAGAGCTAGGCTGCAAGAATCAGTTTTACATGTTGGCGGCTATTCAAGGAGTTTTTTGATGACGCACGTCAGTTGCCCTTCAATACCTACAACTGGATGCGTTGTTGACGTTTTTCCGTGACCGGACTGTGCCACACGATCCCATGATCCGTTTATTCTAGCATAGCACCAGAATGTAAGAAATCATGGCTTTCAATTCACCGTTGATCCAGTCGCGTGACACTTCACGATGGGCGCTGAAAGCCTCGGCGCATCACTCGGTGTAGAGAAAACGGGGAGTTGGAAGAAGGTTTCTGCACAAGAACTTTGAGAACTGTTGTCACAAGGGTGGAGAAGTGTGGTACATAGCTTCCGACGAAAGGGAAATAAAAAACCCCCCGCGCATGATGAACTGAGTAGTGAGTACCTTGTATGCAATGCCCCTTTCTGAGACCTTCTCACCGGAGGGCTGCGTAATTCGGCCGAGACGTCAACTCACACCATGCGACGGGTGATGATGATGATGATTGCCCAAGTCACGCACGAGGACAGCCAGGGGTACCGCGCCACAATAAGAAATGAGTAGAGACAAAAACGGCCAGGGAAGTCGGAAAACGGACAACGCGTCGGAAATATAAGTCAAAAATAAAAACGATGTGACGCAGTGATGTATATCGGTTGGGTCAAAGTGGCAGCATGGCGGCATTGGGTTGTGACGCATGAACCCCTGTAGAATCTGCATCGATGCAAAGCGGCACACCAAGTTTGGCCGCGTACAAAACAGTCTGTGAAACTTGTGACTTGGAATATGAACTTTGCATGTACTGAAAGGAGCTATAGGTGTCTACTTTATAAAAACGATGCCAGCTGTCCGAGTTTGCAGAGGTTCATAGTCCAATAAACCTGCCTAGGAGTAGTTAGTGGTCAACAACCGTTTTGGTCGTCTGGGCACGGGGTCCATTGGGGCATGGCGATTGGCCCGCAGCCGGGCTGGGGGCGGATAATGTGCGGCACTTCATTCGCCAAACAGTCTGAGGGATCCCTGCCTGGATTTCATCCACATCGACTCGAGCTCGACCTGCATGTCCATTGTCGAATCCAGACGCGGGTCTGACGAAGTGAACACTGAAGAGGGCCGGATGACACCCCGCTTTGAACGGACCAGCCGTACATAGAGGCGTCCTCCTGTCTGGATCCCGTGCGACGGCCGACGTCTCATTTTTGACCATTTCAGCTGCTCGTTTTCGCCGTGGTGGAGTCACTGGAGTCACTGGAGTCACTGGAGTCCCTCGGCTCGTCCGACAAGGCAGGACCTGCTCATCCCATCCATCCATCCCATCCATCAGTACTCAGGAGTCAGGACTGAGCTTTGGACAACCGCACGCCGACACAGACATGGACACCTAGTAGACGCGCAGACACACAGACTCAGACACAAACACAGGCACGCAGCCACGCAGCCACGCAGAACACAGACACACAGACACACTGACACACGACACACAGACACACGACATACAGACAGACGCACACACGCACCCTCACACCCACAGGCTCGGAATACGGCAGAGCTGCTTCTGGCTTACTGCTCTCAACTCATACGCCCTCACCCACGCAGACACTGGCTGCACTCAACCGGACCACAGCTGTCCAGACAAGGGAAGCCGGGCTCGCAGGCGTCGTTGCTTTGACCCTTTTTGTCTTGTATGACCCTGAGCCACCGACCGGCCGCCAGCTCTGGATTTAGAGATACCCAACCCGGATTTTCACTCGGAGACCCCTGTGGCAGCGCTCGCTTCTGACAGCTGACAAGACTCGACGAATTGATCTGTTGAAAACGGCTTGAAAACGCGGGACCTGATCCAGGGCCATTTTGTTTCACCCGCACCGCCGCAGGTGTTGGTCATCGCCTTACTTGAGAAACAGGGTATGTCTGCCTCTTGTCTTCCCCGGTCCTGTGACTCCCGAGTCCTGTATACGGTATACTGTATACTGCATATACAATATACAATATACAGACATACATACCTACATACCTACATGCATGCATACACGCGCCTGGCTCGCTCAAACGCAAAAAAAGGTCTCGGATGACATTGACAGCCGCGTTCAAAATGATGCAGATATGGACTGACCGATACCCTCTTCTCAGCATCGCATTAAAATCGTTAGCCCGTCCGCCGCGGGGCTGCTGATCTGATCTTCAATTACTTCGCAACCTCCGCGTTTGGCGCCGGCAAGTGTCTTCAGGACATGTACTGAACAAGCTGCGTGCCTTGTTTCCATCAACCCGTAGCTCTTGCAGCAATAGTACTGCTTTTCCCTGCTCGTCCTCCGCGCCGTCCGCGCCAACCAGAGTCCTGCGCAGCAGCGCGGTTTGAAACTCTGCTTGTTTTTCTCATAGCTCGTCTCCTTTATACGCAAACTCGGTGTTTTTCTCGCCTGCAGCCCTCTCATGCTCCGTGGCGCAACATGTAAGTGACACCAACCCTGGTCACTTGTGCCTCCCGTGCCCCAAGCACGACCCGTTGGTTCTGACACGCGCTTCCCGTTTCATCCAGGAAGTTCGGCAAACAAATACAGAAGCGGCAGCTCGAGGTTCCAGAATATGCAGCCAGCTTCGTCAATTATAAGGCTTTAAAAAAAGTGAGCAAATTCCACTCCGGTCAAATCACCTCGACGTCCTCCTCCTCCTTTTGGACAAGTCGAGAAGTCAGCCTCCTCCTTCCATGAACAAACCTGCCTGCCAAATGTGCATACTCGATTTTGAATCAACATCATCGAATGACCACCTGTTGCTGCCAGACATGCCAGGCCCGTTGGCTAACATGACGAATAGCTCATCAAGAAGCTCTCCGCCACCCCGATATTGGTGGCGCAAAATGATATCCACCTGCCCAACGGTCCTGTAGACTCTCAAGCAGCCCTTCAAGCCAACAAGGCAACATTCTTCTTCCAACTTGTAAGACCTGGGCTCAAAATACATGACACAGCTCGACACCAAACCCTCGCAGTACCTCTGACACGTGAGACAAACAAACGTAGGAACGTGAGCTTGACAAGGTGAATGCCTTCTACTTACAAAAAGAAGCCGAGCTCAAGATCCGGTTAAAAACACTCTTGGATAAGAAGAAGGTTTTGCGGACACGAGACGGCATTTCAAGACGGTCCTCAAAGTTTACAACGCTTGAAGAAGGCTTCCAACAGTTTGCCACCGACCTGAACAAGCTCCAACAGTTTGTCGAAATCAATGGCACTGCCTTCTCCAAAATCCTGAAGAAGTGGGACAAGACGTCCAAATCCAAGACCAAGGAGCTTTATCTGTCCCGAGCCGTCGAGGTTCAGCCTTTTTTCAATGCAACCGTCATAAGCGAGCTCTCGGACCAGGCTACCACAAGTCTCCAAGAGCTCGGTGCTTGGTCCGATGGCATCCAGATCAACTTTCGGAATCCAGGACACGTTGTCACCAGCCAGCATTTCATGGGGACGGATGAAGGGGATGCTGACACGTTACTCCTTGATACTGTTATTGCTGGGAATCTCGAACAACTTCGAGACCTGTTGACCAAGATGCAATCAACGAGCAGCTCAAGTGAGAGTGAAAGCTCACTACCCGATCGGGTCACCCGTACATTTTTGACTGCCATTCATGACGCTCCTCAAGAGGCGTTGCGGGTGTTGCTCGACACTGGGCTGGTCGATTTGCAATCGTATGACGACATAAACGAGAGGAACTGTCTGCATCAGGCAACCATTTACGGCAAACGATATGTTTTAGAATGGGGTCTCCAAGCAGGCGTTTCTGTGGACAGGACTGACGTTTATGGCCGAGTACCGCTGCATTATGCTTGTTTGCACGGCCGTCTCGATATGCTCGAGGCGCTGCTCAAGGGTAAGTTTTATTCTTCGACCGATGGGACGAATATGAATATGAATATGCATCCCTGCTTGAATGTCTGAAACAATGGCTGACACCAAGCTGCAGTCAACACTGCTACGATTAATCTGATTGACCATGACAACTTCACGCCACTTATTCACTCCATAATTCACTGTCATCTTGATTGTATCAAACGCCTGCTGGCACGATCGGCAAGAATAGACCCGGTATCGGATGCAGATCATGTTCCTCTCAATCTAGCCTGTGAGCATGGCTCCGAGGCGGTCGTCGAGCTGCTTTTGAAACACGGCGCGAAGATCCTCCCCGATGCCGAGGGTCTCTACCCCCAGCATTTAGTGGCACGATCCGGAAGGACGTCAGAGCTGCTGCTGCTGCTGAAGCGATATGGTGCCGATCTCGACCAGATCGACAAGTTGTACGGGTGGACACCGCTTGTTCATGCGGCGAGCGAAGGGAATGTGGACTGCCTACAGGCATTGCTGAAGATGGGCGTGGACGTCAACATTGTGGACGAGAAGAACCTCCCGGCCATGTACTACGCGGCCTGGGAAGGCCACCTCGAGTGCATGAAGTTGCTCATCCCCTTCAACACACGTGTTCGCGCGAGCCCGCTCGTCTCGGAGCCATCACTTGGGCCCATGGATAGCAGCAGCGCCCCAGCTCCCATGTCACTAGATCCTGACGCGATCCCGGTTCTCCAGTTGCCGCCCCCCATCATTCCGCTTCGCCGCTACGGACACAACTTTCTCGACACCAAGACTGTTGTCCAGATCAGCTTCGATGACGCGCAAGAACCGCCGCTCATTTTCTTCCAGGACGGCAAATATCCCGCGGCTCGACTCACCATCTCCTCCAAGCTCTCGGATCTCATCCCGAAGAATATCATTCTGCCCTTTCAGGAAGACACCCGCATGGTCTCTTTCCAGGTTGACAACCTCGATACGTTTTCACTGGACTTTGACGTCTTCCCCACGTACGGCGCCAAGATCATCGCCAAGACTGTGGTGCTTCCAAGTGTCTTCAAGACGCAACAGGCGGGCATCACCAAGTGCTGCCTGCCATTGTTCGATCCACGTCTGCGGGCGATTGGTCAGATCAGCTTCAGCACGCAGGTCATTCAACCTTTCAAGGGACAACCGCTGGAGATCACAGACTTTGAAACGTACTGGAAGGCGACGAGCCAGTTCAACCAGCCGACGAATGCGGTTGTCACGGGCTCCAGCCTGTCGGGTGAGTATGTGCGAATGTTTGTGCAGTATACCAGTGACGGAGTGCCCGTCATCTGGCCGCAGTGGACGATCAACTGTGGTGGGCTTGACATTCCAGTTTGCCGGCTGTCGTTGCAGCAGTTCGAGGCCATCACATGTCAATTTGCCGGCCGTGCGCTGTTCAACGACCTCGCCTCTACGACGGTTGAAAACGTGCCAGACATGCACCGGATCCTGACCTCTGCCGGTGTCACACTCAAAGATGCCCTGGCAATCTTGCCGCGCGGAGTCAACGTCAACCTACAGATCCTGTATCCGTCGCAAGAGGAGGAGAAGGTGTTGGCGCTCGGGCCGGCGCTGGATGTCAATGTTTTTGTCGATGCTATTCTGACCGTTGTTTTTGACCATGCTCGTTCACAAAGAGCCCATTTCCAGTCCCCCGACGTGGCTCGTTCAGTCGTGTTTAGCAGCTACAATCCTCGCCTATGTACGGCGCTCAACTGGAAGCAGCCCAACTTCCCGGTATTCCTGTGCAACGATCTCGGCCGAGAAGCCGTCAGTGAGCCAAATACGATACAGACGAGCGGACGGCGCAGCGTGTCCATCAAGGAAGTCGTGCGGATCGCACAGAGCAACAACTTTATGGGTTTGATGTGCTATTCTAGTCTACTGGTGAGTCTTGACATTTCTTTTTCTTTCTTTCTTTATTCTCTCTCTTTACAGAACAAAATTTGTGCGAGTGGAGCAGAGCAGAGCAGAGCAGAGCAGAGCAGAGCAGAGCAGAGCAGAGCTGACACTTGCTTGCTGCCATGCCACAGGACATGGTGCCCGCTCTTGTTGATGCCATCAAATCGCAGGGTCTGGCCTTGGTAACGGACCAGTCGACGGATGCAGATCCCTCCGACGGCACAAACCCCATGAAGGACCCGTTCCCGCGACCACCCAAGGGTGTGGATGGCGTGTTGAGAAATCACGGCATTTTGCGGTTCAACGACTCGATAGACATGTAGCAAAGTGGGCGTTGCTCCCTTGCTAGCTTGTGACGACGAGGGGACGGGAAGGATGAGAGTGGTGGATGGTGTGGGTATTTCTCACGAGGCCGGAGGGGTGTGAATGCTGGCGTGGTGGAAGGAGGATGGGATAATGAATTTGGACCATTGTTTTCGTTTTTCTTGTATTTTCTGGATGGGATGGGAGAAACTAGATGGATGAGACATGTCAAGGCCCGGAGACGAGACCAGCATTCATTGGTATCGTGGTGACAAAACGTAGAGCACGGTATCTTGAACGAGGGCGTACCAGCCCGGGGAAGAGAAACGAACGGTTATCAAAATACTTGGTCGCCTGCCTAAGTAGGGAGGGGCATGCCTCTCACGCCCCTCGATACGCATACTTCAGAGGAGACAATTCCCGTTCGGGATCTACACCACCCATGACGACCTTTGCGAACAGCACCACAAGGTACACCAAGCCCGGCAAGTTGCCCATCCCGACGCACGCAAAGCCCCCGCCCCCGCTCCCGCTCCCCCTCCCGGTCACGAAGCCCATCAGCGCCAGCACGACGACCAGCGCCGCATTCAGATACGGCAGATACACTTCCAGCGGCGAGCCGTCGCAGCCAAGACGCGCGGGCAGCCTTCCCCCCCCCCTCCTCCTCCTCCTCCTCCTCTCCCTCCTCCTCTCCCTCCTCCTCTCCCTCTCCCTCTCCCTCCTTTTCTCGCTCTCGCTCTCGCTCTCGCTCTCGCTCTCGCTCTCCGTACCCCTATCCCCTACCACCGCGGCGGACACCCCCCCCCTCTTGACCCACCCGTCGAGGAATCCCAGGCCCGTCGTGTCGGGCGGGAGCGTGTAGAGCAGGTATGTCGTCGAGAGGAGGGACGTGAGCGCCAGGAGGGCGACGATGGCGTCGGCGTCGGCTCTGTTGCCGCTGCCGCTGCCGCTGCCGCTGTCGTGGGTCCGGGTCCGGGTCCGGGTTCGGGACAGGAGCAGCGCGAGGTAGGGCAGTGTTGTGGCGAGGGGGAGGACGAGGAGGAGGCGCGTGAAGCGGTGGTTCTGGAGGGCGTTTTGGGCGGAGAGCCCGGTGATGAGGGATTCTTGCTCTGGGTGCGGGCTGTTGTTAGAGAGGTCCTTTTTTGGGGCGCGGGATGGGGAAGGGGGTGGTCTGCTTCTGTGTTCTGCATAGGTACAGTACCTTGTTCGTCGAGCGTTTCGGGAACGGACGAGTCGTCGGGGTAGCGGAATGTGCGGCGGAGGCGGAGGCGGGCGCGGGAGGGTGGCGAATGCATGGTCTGTTGGTTTTTGCCTCTTTTTTTTTTTTATGTTTGTGGGGG
>SRQA01000658.1:0-18508 GCA_018360365.1 Claviceps citrina | reverse complement strand
CTTAGAAGATACAACTGAATAGAACCCCCTTATGTGTACACACCTTTTACCTACGGTTACGCGTAACCCACAGGTATCTTTTACCTGTGCTCATCCAACAATACTTCTTGCCCTTTATATAAAGCAAATACTACTTTATAAGCTAAAGATTAGGGTTATAATTTGTATGCTTTGCCTCTTAGAGATAAGTATTATAGTAATTTATAGCCTCTTAATAAAAAATAAGGTTACTAATAAGGAAATGTAATTAAAGCTCTTTTATAATATCTTAAAGAGTAATATAAGGAGCGCTCTTTATAACCTTTAAAGATATGTTAGGTATAGAGATTAAAGCAGGGTCTTTAGTTAAGGTAAGCTTTTTATCTTCTTCTATTATTAAAGGTATCTAATACATAATAGGGTTAGCAGAAGCTATAAAGGCTACTTTTATAAGCTCTTTAGTCTCTTTAATCTTATTAATTATTATCGCGTAAATTATTGCTTTAACTATGTGTGTAATCTAAGTCTTTAAAGCTATCTCTTTAACCTTTTTAGCTTTGTAGGACTAAAGGTTACTCTAATATTTAGCTTAGGTCTAGCTAAAGGCATCTTACATTATAAGGCTCTTGTTAATTTTCTTTAAATCCTTTAAGACTACTATAGCCCTTACTATAAATAATATAATAAGAGCTTTAATAATATTGCTTAGCTACGCTAGGAGATCTAGATTAACTAATTCCTAAATATCTTAACTATTAGCAGTAACTTTAAGCGTGTTAATTTATTCTTCTTATTTATTAGGGGAAGACAGCTTAAGGTTATTAAGGGCGCAAAGAGTGTTATTAGTTTCTATCTTAATAAGGAATTAGGGGATTAGATTAAAAGAAGAAGGGGTGCTTTAATTAAATAATAGAATCTTTAGTAAGAATAAATCTATACTTTAAAACGCAGTAAATATATAATAAGAAGTTATAAGTCTTATTAACTTCCTAGGCTTATAACTCTAGTATAAAAGAGGCACTAGTATAGATATGTAATAGTATAACCTATCTAGATATATAGATATAAAAGAGAGAGAAAAAGAGAGGAAAAAAGAAAGCCTAGATGTAGGCGGAAAAGAGCTCCTGTGTGCCCTAGTAGCGCACAGGGCAAAGGGCGGTGACTGCGCTCTTTGTAATAAAGCGAGATAACTATCTAAAGGGATCCACACACGTGACCACGGGCGACAGGTTTCGAGGACATGGAAGGTGGGTCGCGCTGCAGCACTTTCACTTTTTTGGTGGCTGCGACCGCCGACAGGCATGGCGCGCATCGCGTGCCATGCATGCCTACCCTGTACATGGACTCCTTCGTCGCCAGATGACGAAAGTCATGATGCACGACGCGCTAGCGTCTTATTGGCTGCGGCATTACTCCTTCTGGCCAGGGGCATTGGGAACAACTTGACAAGCTACAACTTATCCTGGATCCATCATCAAGTAAGCATGCTAGCAGCACAGGTTCCACAACAGCGATCTAAGTTTGCAAAAAAAGAGTCCGGCGAAGGCGGCTTTTCCCGCAGTAGCTAGTGGCTAGTAAGTAGCCTAGTAGGTGAGGGGAACGTGGCGGATCAGCCGAATGGATTCATGGGGACAGGGTCACGAGCCTCCTGATAAATGGCGCAATACAGGTTTCCCATTGTGCATGCTGCTGTAGCCTGTTGGTACGAGACCAACGGGCAGGGATGGACAGCAGAGGCACCATGGGCGGGCTGCATCTCGGCGCGGATGTGGATGTTGGCCGTCGCGACATCCGAGCCGCAATTTTTTCTTCCCCCCCCCCCATGCCACGCATTGTGGCCACGCATTGTGGCCACGCAGTGTGGACACGCAGTGACGCAGGCCCATTCCAACAGGAGCTAGCTGTCGGGCTCTGTGCGACACGTGAGACGGTCGTTTCAACACGTCCGACTGACAGTTGACGTCGGTTTTCAGCAGTTTTCCGTGCAGCGGAACATGCCATGTTCGCTACTCGAGTCCGTGTGGTTGGTAAGCGTACGACAGGCGAGAAGAACAGAGCGAGCAGCCGGAAGTAAGTGTTGGACGGAAGAAAGATGGCATGAAAAAATCTCTCGTCCAGGCAGCTTATGCAACGGCAATGTGTTGGTTGTGCGTTTGGGTCAATGGGATGGGGATGTGCCTTGCATAGCGGGGGGAGCCATCGGCCATCGCCATTGGCCATCCCCATTGGCTGGACCGCGATCCTGCCCCGTGCTCAGCGGCCCCAGCCTGACGCACCCCTGCAGTCTCCCACACAGCCCATCACAGCCCATCACAGCCGGCCGCTCGTGCAGATGCAATTTGCCCCTGCCCTTGCTTGACAGTTTCCCTTGACAGTTACCCTTGACAGTAGCGCCCCATTATCGGCTGACTGTTTGTTGTCTCTTGACCTGCCGCGGCGTCCCCCCCCCCCCCCCCCCCCTTTCTGAAATATTACTTCAAAAAATGCCTTTCTGGCTTGGACTCCGCTCCGCTCTTCCTTCCTTCTCTCTTTACCCGTCGATATTGTCGCTCGTTTGACTACCTCCTAGGTACTGGGTGTTTATCCGCCTCTCACACTCTTTTGTCTACTACTACCTACCTACCTACCTAGTAGGTACTTCTCACTCGTTCCTTCGCTTCGTCCTTGTCATCACCGCAACTGCCCTGCCTCTCGGCTTCAGCCTGCAAACTACGAATTTCAGAACAACAACCGTTGGACAAACCCTCTAGACCGGCCAAGATGCGTTTCGCCGCTGCTGCCGTCCTGGCCTTTGCCGCCTCTACCATGGCCCAGACGCCCGACTTCGATCCCATCTACACTCCCACGAAGGATGAGACGGTCGCGGCCGGCTCTCCCCTCACCGTGACCTGGGACGCTCCTGCCAAGTACGCGTCTGGCACCATCTCCATCGAGTTGATTGGTGGTGCCACGCAGAATACTCAGCAGCACATTGCCAACATTGCTTGTAAGTCAGGCCGCAAAACGGGGATGCCGTGATGATGGCGTCTTGTCATCTCGTGTGTAGTGAGAGCCTGTATCTTCTTGCGCCAGCACCGGGAACTGACATGCCGCTCAGCTGGGGTTCAGAACGCCGCCAAGACGTACACTTGGAACATCGACGCCTCCCTGGGCGCCCAAAATGTCTATGGCCTCGTCTTCAAGCTGGAGAGCGACCCCAAGATCTTCCAGTACTCCAACCCCTTCCATATCAGGGCTTCCGACAAGAAGGCCGGCGGTGACGGAGCCATCACCCTGACCACGTCCCATGGCGTCAAGACTGTCATCCTGTCTTCCACCGCTCCCGCCTCCACGACTGCCGGGCCTTCCGTCAGCATCGCCAACACCACCAGCATTGCCAACACCACCAGCCTCGCCAGCCTCGCCGGCCTCGCCACCAGCAGCTTCAGCAGCTTCAGCACCGTCATCAAGAGCCAGCACTACAACATCACCGTCAGCCACACCGACGTGGCCAAGAACACTGCCAGCCAGACCCCTCCCGCCGGCACTGTTACCCCCACTGCTGTCAATCATGGCATGTCCAGCACTACTGCTGCCATCAGCTCCTTTCCTACCAATGCCGCCTCCAGCATTCGCGTTGGGTCGCTAAGCATTCTTGCTGCTGCTGCTGCCTTGCTCGTTCTGTAAACGGTTCTTAGTCGTGGAAAATGTCGTTTGGATGTGCTTTGTGTTGTTGCGGGCATGGGCTTGAACTGGCGCATGAAGACTCGTGGGCTCTTTGAACGGATACCTGCACATAAGATATGTTTGCTCGCGGCCATGGTTGGAAGACTTTGAGTTTTGTTTTTCACATGCGTGTCGGAACGCTTTCTCAAAATGACTCGACGCCTTCCTACATATGCTTGGCGGCCGTCTTTGCATCGGTGCCGAGTACGAGCCCTAATGGTCATGTAATGTAATGGAAATGATGGTAAATCTCCATGTATTTTGATCACACCTCTGCATCAAACTGCGTGACATGATGTGCGACTCGGGTGGTACTTGCACGGCAAATTGTCATGGTTGATGTTGACGTCCTCCCACCTCGTGTCATACCCAAACGTCAAGCCAGTCGTGTCACCCACGCGCATGTCGCACGCTGGCCAGTGCCAGTGCCAGATCCCAAGCCAAGCCATAACACCACAGGGCAACGAATGATGATGGCCCTGATGATGGCCCTGGCAGACCCGCCAAGACGAACGACGGCCGCCTGGAGCCGCACTACCGCGCCGGAACGCAAGACAGCAGTTCAAAGTCCACGTTACAGGCGGCTCGCCCATCACTCCTGAGTCCTGTTCTACGACACAAAACGTGACTATATACCAAAGAAGGGAATAAGCCTCCCCCCCCCTTTTTTTAACAAACAGCAAAAAAGTACTTTCCTTTTTGGAAAAAAAAGAAAAAAAAAAAGAAAGAAAACATGTTAATAAGTCATGAAAAGTAGGTTTTGAAAAAGAAGAGACGCCATCTCCGTCTTATCCCTTCCGGGCCTTCCCCATTGTTATCTCACCACGGTCCACAATGCGCCACACCACGCCACGCCACGCCACGCCGTGCGGCAGGCGGCAGGATTGAGACGTTTCGGGTGCGCCGCGTCGCCTCGCGGCGCGACTTCGTGGGGCGGGGGGCCGGAGGGGGGGGGGGGGGGGGGGGGGGGGGGGGGGGGGGGGTGTGTGTGTGTGTGTGGCTCGCCCCCACGGGGTGAAGATGGAGATGGAGATGGACTGGTGTAGGGGGCGTGGATTTAGGACCATGATGGATGGATTCATCATCTTTTTCCCAAGGAACGAAATAGAGGAAACAAAAGATGAAGGAGATCCGGCAGGACGTAACAGACTAAATAATACGACTACTACATCGCTTGCTTAGGTATTCTCAAGGACCAAATCCATTACACATGGCGATCCGCCCTTTCAACGCGCTCCATTTCATCTCAAGTGCTGCTGCTTACTTGCCACCAACCTGGCCTTTGGGCAGGGGAGGAATCCAACAGACAGCCAGATTGAGAGCAATGTGAACCACGCCAGTGATCCACAACGAGGTGCTGTACCCCTTCCCGTGGTCCACGAAGCGGAAGATGAGGGCAAACACGACGCCGCCCAGGTTGCCACCACCTCCCGTCACACCAGAGAGGATCCCGTTGGCGGAAGGATGAACATGCGGCACGAGCGCAAAGTTGGCCCCGTTGCCCGCCTCCACGAAGATGGCCGCCAGGCTGACGAGGCCGACCAGGGTGCCCATGCCGCCGCGGCCGTTGGCCTCCGAGGGGTCCACCTGCCCGACGACGACGAGCAACGCGCCGCCCAGGACGCCGCACGTCGTGATCCAGCACTTCTTCGCCCACAGGCTGCGGCGGAAGTTGTTGTACAGCACGTCGGCAATGATGCCGCCGAGCGGGCGCGTGGCGAAGTTGAGGAAGCCGAATATGGCGGCGTGGTTGCTGGCTTGCGTCTGGTTCAGGTGTGGAAAGTTGGCCTTGTAGTAGGAACCGAGGACCAAGTTGATGGCCAGCTCGCCGCCGAACGAGCAAGAGTAGGTGGCGACGTGGAAGAGCGTCTGTGGTGAGGACAGGACTGGCCAAGAGTCCCTGAAAGAGGGCTTGACAACAGTCTCTGCCTCTGCGATTGATATCGCCTCCGATAAAGACACGGCAGATTGTTCCTTCTCGAGGCGGCCGGCGTCCTCTGAACCTTGGCACTTTGCATCTTCGTCACGGCTTGGCGGCTCACTTACTACTGCTGCGGGGGTGTTCACGGCCGTGGTACTGCCGCATCCGTACCGGTCCAGGTTCTCCCGGATCCTCTGCTGTCGTTCTTCCCAGGAACCGAGTGGCGTATCAGGGCAGAGGAAGTACATGCCCAGACTGCACCCAATCAGACAGATGAGCGGCACGATGAACGTCACCCGCCAGGCCTTGGATGCACTCATGCCCTGTGCCATGACGAGAGAGTCAAAGACAGCCGGCATGATGAAATACGTGATGCCGCCGCCGGCATTGCCCCAGCCGCCTGACAAGGCATTGGCCGTGCCGACGACGTTCTTGTCGAAGAAGGCGGTGCACCATACCTGACAAGGCACGAATGTGGCTCCGAGAATGCCGATGAAGAATCGAGATATGTAGAGTCCTGTCGCGGTCGTGACGAGAGGAGCAAGGCCGATGGGCAGACAGCCGAGTATCAGCAGCGAGGCGAATACTTTTCGAGACCCGAAGCGGTCGCAAAGGGGGCCGGCGATGAATCTCAACAGCAACGTGGCACACAAGGAGACAATATTGGAGTTGGCAACTTGAGTCGAGGTGAGGCTCAGGTCTTTCTTGATCGTCACTGTCAATAGCGGCGGAAAGGTGTACCTAGGAATATATTAGATACACTAGAAAGAGTTCAAAAAAAAAAAAAAAAAAAAAAAAAAAAAAAAGCGGCGAGGGTCAAGTAGATAATTGTCCAAGTCATACCATGCCCAAAACCCCAGCATAAAGCCCATCCAGGAGAAGAAGAAAACACGACCGTACTGGTCTACCACGTTCAAGACAGGTATACTTCGGGCCTTTCGGTTGACTGGGTTGACCTGGGGAGCCCGCCACAGCAGAGAGATGTCGAAGCTCATTGTGTGATGTCTGCCACAGAAAACTATTTCAGAGCATGCAACTTTTTTAGAATCCGGTTCTGACTGTGCTCATGTAAGTAATTTGCTTGCTTTGGTATAATTATAACCGATCTATTCCTGGTATTTAACTACTGAACTTGGAAGCGACTTACTGGGCGAGATGACCTAAGCCTCCCGCATCTCATCTGGGGATGGAGAGAAGTGCTTATCTTCTGATACTAGCCCGCCGGAGATGCTGATTTCAATGTCAGAGCCATCGAGAAGAGGGGACTCGGCAGCTGGGAGACCAGTGGCTTAAAGAGCGTCTCAGTGTTGACATATGATTGCAGGTGTCTTTGGAGGCACAGATGTATTGATGTGACATCCCGGTCTGGACCAGCACTGCTTGACTGACAGCCCACACCGTTGAGCTGATAACATGCAACCGCTGACCGCGCTGACTGATAAGCACCGACTTGTTGGCCCCTGAGTCGCTGCATATGAAGGACTGTTTTTGTGCTTGGACGTGCCACGTAAGGGACAGCCAATCATGTTGGTTACGTACCCGATCTATTCTTCATCATGGTGGTAATGGCGACAGTGGCACTTCGCGTTGACTTCTCCCTTCTTCATCTCGCGACCAAGCAGATTGGGCATGATTGTGGCTCAAACTTCTCCTTTCCGACATCACTTGCTGAGACGAATATCTGGCGATACTGAGTCTCCACCTTGACTCGACAGCCTATTGTCATTGACCGAAACGAGCGTGTCTCTGTCAATTGGTGGATCCCATTGGGCAGGGCACCCGAGGCCCTAGGAGATATTCGAAGCCGCGATCGTGGTTGGTCTGACCTTATCTGAAGTCAGAACTCGGATGGGCCCCAGCGCCACCGAACTCAGCTCCACATTTCCCGACTGTGGTCAAGATAAGTAAACTGGCCGGACACCTTGGGCTTATCACCAGGCAGGTCATCCGCGGAAAAGGATGCTTCGTATATACATATGTATATAGGGTATCCCAGCGATTTGACGACTCGAACCACATCAAAGAGTCATGTGGTGGAGCGATGTGGTGATGTGGTGATGCCGGCCCTGGATGGTGAACACTCGGGTTCTGGTCATTAAATCGCTGGGGACCGTGAGGCTATCAGCATATTCCTCTAGAGACATCTCGTACTCGCTGCCGCAATAGATTTTATGGTTGGTTGCTTGCATTCCATTCGACCTCCTTGGTGACGGTTCGGGAGACCTGCACGCCGTATCAGCTACAATCCAAAGATATCATTGAGTGGGTTTGACCATAATAGGAAAAACAACGTGCTCTGCAGGCGTTGAAAGGACAAGTTACCACTGGCATTTTTTCTTGTTCATAACCTCAACTTCATGCCTCGACTTGACCTGCCCTTCGTGGTAGCATACACTGGCTCCCTTCACGCCGTATCTGAAGAACGGGTCGAAAATGACTTGGCCAATCATATCAACAGCGCAGTACAGCACCCCAATCGTAACATCGGCCAGCCAGGTGAAGATATAATATATGACGAACGCCTGCAGAATGTTGATGCGGAGCAAACCGCATGGAGGTGGTGTGTGGAGATGCACGAAACGGCTCATCGGCCAATCCGTCTTGCCCCTGTTCCTAGATCGCGAACAGCGGTCTACCCAATGAGCATCGCTGACGCTAGTCCCGATTTGGTAGGAGGGGCATCGCGGCATCGAAAGTCTTGGAGGGGCATGGTTTTTTGTCTCCCGGTATTACATGTGTGGATCCCTTTAGTTAGGGTTAGATTAGTTTATTATAACAGCGCTCACCGCTCTTTGCCCTATGCGCTACTAGGGCACACAGGAGCTCTTTTCTGCCCTTCTTAAGGTTCTCTCTTTTTTCTCTTTTTTCTATTTATTTATTTTGTACTATCACGTATCGATACTAGTGCCCTTATCGTGCTAGATTTTTCTTTCCAATTCCTCCTACTTTGACGTGGTTATGCATCGCAATAGCTGCGTCAAGCCTCACGGATGAGAGCATCTTTGAACTTCAGTTATTTGATTGCAAGACGTTTCTCTCCTTCAGCGCTGATTGTTAGATCGCCCCGCTGTCAGTACCGTCATCACTTGAGATCTCCGCTGACCGATACCGGCGTAGAGAACCATCTGACGGCTACTGACATTGGTGAGGTTTCCTGCAATTGCGTTGCATCTTCCATTTGTATCCTTTATTTTTCCCGGAAAGTTTAGGCCAACCCATGGGCGTTTTCTGGTTGCTAATAGAGTCCTAGATTCGTCGAAAATGACGACATCAGAGGTTCCCAAGACCTGCAAGGTTATTACCGCAGAGACCATCGCAAAGGGATTATTGGCGGAGGTCAAGGAGACTTTGGCCAAGGTTCAGGGTACCAGTTCCAGAAAGCCGACATTGGCTGCTTTCCTGGCAAACGGAGACCCTGCCGCTGTCAAATATGCCGAGTGGTCGAAAAAAACCTGCGAGGACAAGTGAGTGGACTTGTCCAAGTAAACATTCTGGTCGCGTGTGGCGTAACTGACCGTTTCTTGACAAGTGGCTTCGAATTTGATCTCCGTACCGTGGACAAGGATCTCCTCGAGGAAGAGATAACGAACGCGAACGAAAACGACGAAATCGATGGCATCATTGTTTACTATCCGATATTCCCTCAGAACCCTTCTCACGACAAGTACGTGCAAGAAACTGTGGATCTTTCCAAGGACGTCGAGGGCATGCGGCACAAGCACCTATACAACATGTACCACAATGTTCGCTTCCTGGATCCGCCGGAAAATCGGAAGAAGTCTATTCTGCCATGCACCCCTTTGGCTGTTGTGAAAATCTTGGAATACCTCCAGATCTATAATCCCATCTTGGCAGCCGGGAACCGTCTCTTTGGCAAGACGATTACCGTCATCAATCGATCTGAAGTCAACGGACGTCCTCTCGCTGCCCTGTTAGCCAATGACGGTGCAACTGTTTACTCTGTTGACGTAACCGGCGTGCAGCTGTTCACCCGCGGCCAGGGTATCAAGAATCCGAGACATCAGGTCGAGGACAAGGATGGTTGGGGCTTGAAGGAATGTCTTCCGCTCAGTGACGTCGTCATTGGCGGGGTTCCTGTCGAGTCCTTCAAGGTGCCAACAGAACTCATTCGCGAAGGTGCCGTATGCATAAACTTTTCTTCATTCAAGAACTTTGATGGGCCTGCGATCAAAGAGAAGGCATCCATCTATGTTCCTTCAGTAGGCAAAGTCACTATAGCCATACTGCTTCGTAACCTCGTGGTAAGGAACCCGAAGTCCAAATCACGATTGCTTGCCATGCAAGGATACTAACTCATCAAGCGTTTGGTTGCCAACCGTCCGTCCAAGGACGAGACTGACAAGGGGCTGATTCAGGCCAAGACGGAGGCCTTTGCCGATGATTAGTTGGGACAGATTTCACCCTCTACTTGGATTGGGATGTCTATCTGGACACCTATGAATGAAGATTTAAGAATCAAGAGCGCTGGACTGGGGATAACTTTACCGGAATGTGGTCAAGATGACAGACTTATGATGCACCGACATATACTTTGGGATCTCATGCATTCGAAAGTACTGCAAAATATGCTCGCAGATAGACAGGAACCGGACCGGTACGCCATATTTACTTAACACAGTTATATTCAACAAGAACATGGCTGATGAGATGATGTGGTATCTTGCTTGCTCAATGACGAAGGCGATTCAAGAATGGCGGAGGTACTGCTGACTTGGTGGGCTTTACATCATCAAACTGCACAACTAAAGTGATGAGTGTGATGCTCACTGTCAATCCGTCAATCCCTGGCAATTGTGGCGCTGGCACACCGGAATCAGTTGTGGTGGCTTGTATTGGTGACGGAAATGAAACAAAGAAATGCAGGTACACCGCACAGGACACCGGGATAATATAAGAATAACATAACGGGGCTCGGCAGTTAGCAACAACCTTGCAAGTCAGTCGAGTCTCGACTCGCCGAATGCCCTCTGACTGGACTGGTGGCGATTCAAGAAGCGCAGGCCGTTTCCCCAACACGTCGCCCTCTACAGAATTTACATGCATATGTAGTGCTGGTGTACCCCGTATTCCGAGGTCATACTTTGAGACAGGCGACTATTGTTCTGTTGCGTGTGCGACTCACGAGCGACTGAAAAGCACGAGAGTGAAGCTGACCGTGTCGAGGGCTGGCCATTGTATTGGCTGTCGGCCCCGGCCCCACGAATGTCGTTTGACTCGTTTCTCAGGCCCCTGCCCGTTTCCGTTGCACTTGGACTGGCGCAGAAATGTGCAAGAGACTAGTGGGTCTTTCCTTCTTCACTTCCACGGCGCCGGCCAGCGAACTACGCCAGTTCTGGCAACACAAGGAAGGACAGAGTACATGGACACGAGGATACATAAGAAATCTACTAGGTACAGCCTATAGGAAGAAGACTTGATAAACCTAAACCTAGATTTGCTTAACTTAGCTAAATATATTTACTGCTACCTTGTCCGCGGAACATTTGGCCTAATACGCTTGACAGATGGTCTCAATCGTGCCACGCCCCATTTCTTTGGTTGTTCATTTGCATTCACCACCAAAGGTGGTGCTTATCACTATGACGGACACATTAGCATAACGGACACTTAGGTAAAAAAAGAAAGTTTACAACCCTTTTATATATAAAATATATACCTTTATTAGCAGAGATTTTTAGTAGATTTAATATATATATTTTTAATTCTTTTTGAATTGAAATAATTTACTTTTACATTAGTTTATATAAGTGTCCGTTATGCTAATAGTGTTCGTTGAGGTAATAAGCACCACCTTTGGTGGTGAGATGCAATTGAACCACTAAAGAAGTGGGGCGTGGCACGGTTAAGTCGAGCGACAACTCGTCGGCAGGTGTCTTAGACTCATTTGGTATAGTTTAAAAGCCGAAACTACTCGCCATGGATTGTTCACGGGTTCCAGCAGCCGAGGCACCAGCTTCCATCTCAGCTTGTCGCTGGTTTGCCTGAGCGATGAGATGATCCCTTTGCCGCTTTGCCCAGTCTCTGCCATTCCGATACGCAGTGACCGCTCGCTGAAAGGTATCAATGTCGCTATTCAGGCACCAAGCATTGATTTGCGTCATGGCAAATCCGGGTTTTTCTCCGGGATTGGGCGGAGGTATTGGATGGACGGCATACATCTTCAGTGTGCCACCATGATATGTGGACGTTAGGGTGTATGCCTTGTTATCATATTGCGGCTTTGATTGCCCAAATGTCTGCAGGGAGTGAAGTCCTCTCGCGCCTAGTGCACCGTCATAACACGCTTGCCGAGTGGCAACAGCGAGATTTCCAGAGGGTCCCTTCACATGGAGAAAGAAGTTGGGTGCCATGGGCAGAAAGTCCTGGGTCGAAGGTATGATCTGACCGCTCAACTTGTTCTGTATCTCTTGGTGCAGCTGCTCGGGACGTGCTCCGTAGTATATGTCTGGGTTCCCGGGCACAAGCGGGCCATCTGTCAAGGGGTCAAGGTTGTTGAATGGAACCTGCCCCGCGGCACACTTGTCATCGTCCAAATCCCCCTCAATGATGGGAATCACTCTGGTCATGACCTGAGCCTCTTTTGCAGCATGCGTGTCTCGTTTTTGAAAATAACCAAATTTGGCGTCAGACATCAGCGAGAGCGAAAGTGAATGTTGGGATGGTTGTGAAAGAGCCTGCTTGATTTCCATCAAGTTGTCTGGTCCCGGCAAACCACTGCCATCCGGATACACATAAAGAAAGGGGAAGACTCTATGGCTGATCAAGTTTTGCTCAAATTTATTATCGCAAGGGCCTACTCCTGTGCTAGTAGGTCTGGAACAAGACCGAGAGGTGCGAATCCGGCTCGAAGTAAGGGAACTCATATTGTCTTTCGGATCAACGAAGGGATACGGACACTGCAAACGATGAAGCATCAGTTATGTATGAATGGGCACAGAGGGGTATTATACATGTATTTACCTACCGCTCTCAAGTGACTGATATTTGGACCACCGTGAGATGCAAGAAGCCTGAGGTTTCTAAGGTCTGGGGGATTGCTGAGTTGATGTAACTGCTGAGCAGAGAGGCGCTTGCCGTGTCTGAGCGCCTGGGGACGATCTGGACCTGGGTGTGGTGCGAGGCAGGCGCGTCCCATCTTATCTATAGCACGCAATGCTTGTTTCGTGAGGCGGACTCTGGATTGCGGATGCTTGGCCAAGTTGTCCCAGTATGTCGCTGGCGGAAAAGCTGGATGATGGTTGATCCCTTGATGCTTGGATGGACAGCGGCCAGACGCATCGGTCTGCGGCGACAGATCTGGAAGAGACGCACAACGCCGGCGCTTGCGTAGGCCTTCTTGGGCGTGTCGCCCACGTGGTGTATGCTGCGGCATGAGAATTTCTTGAGAAGCTGTTGAGAAGCTGGCATGGGCATGTCGTGGTTGGCGCGTCGAGATTTCGTACTTCTGCCAAGCTCAAGCTGGCCACATCACCAATCACGTGCAAGCTTCCTCAACGACAAAACGACAGCGCATACGTCAAGAAAAGACCAGTACGAGACGAAGCAGAAAAATTGGATTATGATGAAGAAGAGCAAAAAGCCCGCCTAATCTCGAGCATGAAGTAATTACAAGAGGGCTCCAAAAGCAGCGAGTTCGGAAGGAGCTAATAAGCGATATCGGAAAGTTAAATCTGCTCAGATGAGGGGTAATGGCGTCAACCATTCTGACCACACAACACGTCACACGAGACAAGGGCCGTGGCCCCAAGGGAAGCAGGGGTCGCTGCAATAGGCCAATAGCGGATGGCCGACATCAAGACCTTCGTTAGCCAGGGATTTTTAACGGGTCGGTTTATTTGGCACCCAGCGTAGAGTCGGCGGCACCCAACCTGTGGCTGGGCGACCGCAGCTGCCGCTATCGGATGTTATATGGCGTGCGCACGTAATCCAAAATAGACTTTACCCTAATATGCCATAATCCACTTATTTGCCAAAGACGCACACATAATTAAAGCTATCGCGGCCGTGCAATTGAAGCTATCGCGGCCTGTGATTGAAGTTATCGCCGCCTGCAAAATTACATGTGTATAGCACGGTCGCGATCACAAGCCCTATGTAGCAGGAGCCTTAGATAATGAATACGTGGTTTGTATGTAAATTACTATAGAACGCTGGTAACGGCTGTCTTTAGCCACAGCCAGCCACAGGTTGGGTGCCGCCGACTATACGCTGGGTGCCAAATGAACCGGCCCGAAACGTAAGAGGTACTTCTACGCGTGAGACAGGGGAAAAGTGACCTTGCCCGATTCGGCTAAATCTAGTTGGAAATTTAAAAACATAAGTGGGATATTTGCTTGCCCTTCTTCAGCACCTCGGCTCCATTCCATCCCATCGAATCTTGCCTGATCTCGCTTTTGTGCAGGGGAAAACAGAGCCGAAAGCAGCGGTTGGCCCGGTGTGATCCACGAGACGGTTCAACTTGCACCGCGATTTTTTTTTTTTTTTTGCGACGATAGACACCGCTAGCTATTTTTGGCAGGAGATTTGTATCTAAAAATGAAAATCATGTCTAAGCCACAAATCTGCCTTTGCACCCCCGGTTCGTGATGTATCTTTCTAACCAGGGCCGCTTAAATGCCTGCATTTAGTAAATCAAAGCAGAGTGTACCGATTTCTAGCTACTTTTCTTGCCCGCCGTTCAAAATAGGTGCAAGCTGCAGCGTCGCAAGTTGCCTGCCGGCCTGCCTGCCTGCCTTGTGGCTGAAGACAGCACAAAGTAAAGGACCCATGCAGACCCACATACAAAATGTACCGCGTTGTGTCGCGGGCGCACTCTGCACCGTTTCGTGGCTCACACCCCAAACTGGCAGGCATCCAACGAGGACCATGTAGAGAAGCGACTATCCCGGCCACTTTTTCTCTTCTCCTGGCTGCATCTGCATCTGCCGGCGATAGCCCTCACCCACCTGGAGGCCTGGCACCTTTTCCTTCACCATCACCATCTCTCATGACCATCGTCGTTGTCGGCTGACGACAGCGGCTTCGCTCGTGGTCAGTGCAACTGGCTTTGTCGACGATTGAGATCCCGACACCTCGCCCGACACCTCGCCCGACACCTCGCCCGACACCTCGAGCCTCCCGGCATCATCTCCCGCTTCAGTCCGAGGGCTTGGCTTGGCTTGGCTTGGGAACAAGTCGCACACCATCGCGCAGAATTGGTCACCCAACAAGCAAGAATTCAGTGCCACCACTCCTTCGCACTTGGAAAAGTTACCGTCGCCATTGTCGTGCAAGCCTGGGGGTCATGGCCACCCGTTCCACGACCACTGCTGGCCGCGATGCTCGCCACAATGACTTTGGCCCGACGCCGTTCCCTCATCGTCCTCAACCAGCCTCGCCCACGCTAACGAACCCTGACATGATCCTGCCAGACTACGAAGCTTCCGAGCCTCTCCAAGATTCGTCGCATTCACCCGCCGTCATATGGAATCCTGCTCAAGACTCCATTGCCTTTCCCGATTTCTCCTCAACCGGATACATGGCTGGGTCGCATAGTCTAAACACGCCCATTATTTACGGCAATGGCACGATGCTCTCCGATATTGGCGAGGTCACCGAGGTCGAGAGTACAGTTGGCTACGACACGAGACGCAACTCGTCTCGGCTATCGGGCACATGTCCAGGCTCGGAAGGCCTCAGTCCACCTTTGCGATCATCACCGACCATGGGTAAGAAAACGTTGAAGAAAAGACCGCAGATTACGACCCGCGAACGCCGACTCTCCATCGAATCTACAAGTACGATTCACACCACAGACGTCCCCGACGGGTCCTTCGGCGACTTTGATGATTCGGTCAGTTTAGATGACAGTAGCTTCCAAGGCGATGATGAAGAGAGCAATGCGAGTGAATTCGTGGACGAGAAGCCCGCCAAGACACACAGTGCTCCTGTTCTGTCCTCTGATCAGGCGCTCAACGAGGAAAGCTTGTCCACCAGCTCGATCAGCAAGCGAGCTGAACAGATTCTAGCCAATGCTAAACGCCGTCTGACGGTACGTCAAATTGCAAAGAATACTTGGCACTTTTCACTTTGGCCTTCAAACGCGGACCAATTTTGCTAATCAACTGGCAGGCCATGGAAGGCAACCTGAACAGGGCCAGAACATTCAGCTACTCTTCTGTCTCTGATGGCTCAACGCCGTCTCCAAATGGCGCTTGCTCCAATGTGTTGCCAAAAGTCAGAATGAATCCCGCCACCACCAGTCATTGGAGGAACTTCAGCGACAACAGCTTGAACGGTGCCTTGCGGATAAATATGCTGCCACAACGATCGGCCAGTGCTCTCGGAGCCGCTGGCGGCTATCGTCAACAGTTGCCCTTGTCGAAGAGCGCCGATGCTTTGGGGACCAAGAGTAGCCTCGCGTCTCTGCGATCACCTCTGGCTTGCATCGATTCGATACTGGAACCCCTTGACGAAAACGAAGTTGTGGAAGGCGAGATCCCCAATCGTTCAAATAGTCGACTTCCGAGACGTGGGAGCCCCAGCTTGGGAATGTATGTAGATGGTGGGACGACAAGGACTGCCTCGGCCGCGCAGATGCGTGACCTGCACGATCAAATGCAAGGCTTGAAGGGCAAAATCTCAAGCCTCAGAGAGCAAGCCAAGCAAGACAGCATGAAGAGGCGCAGTATGCAGAGTTTGAGGGCTTTGAGCCCCTTCACGAATGCTGCCCACGACCCGGGATTCACCAGTGCGAAGTCGACTGCTTCTCCAGATTCTGGCAGCCCTGCCCCTAGCCATGGACTCAGTAGTACGACCCCGACGCCAGAGAACGAAAGACCTGGCATTCAGGGAGGAAAAGAACAAGGGCTCTGTGTCGAAGCTGGAGAGCAAACAAGTCTGATCGCAGGTCGATTTCACGGAGCTTGCGATGCGCAACTGCCTGAGTTGAGGAACGACCCGCAACTTTTGAATGTCGAATCCCAGGTGGAACGACGACAATCCGGCAACGACGACGAATTATATGCCAGAGAAGTGCCTTCCGCGTCGTATCCCGATGACAAAGAACGCGACGTAAACGCTGAAGAAGAAGAAGACACTTGCAGTGAAAGTGGAGAGTCGCTCTACCATGACACCCACCAGGAACCGGGCGATATATCCCACGAGGACCGCGAAGACGCCTTTGACTATGAGCATTTCTTCCTACATTCCGCGATGGGCGCTCTCAGCCGGCAAGGAATGGCCAGGGCCGGCAGCTTCAGTAGCGAAGGCTCAGAAGACTCTATTGAAACCGCGCGCGGGCCGGCAATCACGCAGATGCACGCTCGGCGCCCGAGCCTCGATACCATTACCTCGATTGACAGTTTCGCCACGGCTAGGGAAAGTGGGGTGGTGTCGCGCAGCTCAACCGCTCAATCGTCTCGGATGAACGATGGGTTTTTCACACCTACGCCCCCAGGCGAGGACGATGGCTCGCCATTGACGACTCAAGGTCCGACCTTTGGAGGGAACGGGAGCAAAAGCAGAACGAGAAGCGTCAGCGTCAGCGGCAGCGACTCAAGGGCGCATCTTCAAGCCCACGCGCGCCACAGCTCACTCACCCACCGACCAGGTGCCACATTTCACAGGCCGTCAGTCTCCTCATTCGAATCCACAGGCACCAACAGGAGCTTTCCGCTCGTCAACAAGATACGCCTGAGCGGAGACCGTTCCGCACCAAGAGACTCACCGGACTATAAGCTGAAGCAAGTAGCTGAATCCTTGATGAACGACACTGCCAGTGTTCGCGACAAGGACAGTGCAGGCAGTGGACCCCATTCGCCCGCCATACACACCTTGTCCCGAGAAGATCAACTGCTCGTAGAACAAGTCGTGGCCAGTTTGGGACGATGCGTCTTGGGGCTCAGCGAATCGGCGCGTCGGGGAACGACGGGAAATCAAGACCACTACAGGCGAAGAATTGAGGCAGCCAGGAAGCTACTTGAGAACGTCTCCGACTAAAACATATTTTTTTCACCACATATTATTATCTCACACTACGTGTCGATGAAGCTAATGAGGTGTGGTTTCGCATAGTTGTTTTATTTTCATGCATTTGGAGCGTTAGCCCGGTGCGGCCAGCCAGGGCACATTAGATACTAGTAGGCAGGCGGCCCCTTGGAGTGTGTGGGTGGCAGGTCCTGAGGAGGCTTCAGAAAGATTCCTTTTTTTTTTTTTTCCGGTCTTGGGTAGCGGACTCTTTTTGCCATTCCTTTGATTGATTCTTGTTTTTGCTTTGCTGAAGTGTATTTTAGATACCCCTTCTCGTATTGACTGTCCAAGAAGGGAGCTGGGACCAACGGGAGTAGAAAGCAAATAGACGGAGGCAAACAATGCTGATGTTCATGATGACGTGGTATCGACGGGCTGTGAAACACAACACGTCTTTCCCGGATGTCCCTATACTAGGCGCCGCGATTGGGAGGCGGTCCGTGCGCCTGGAAAAGGGGACTTGATTCCTTTTTTTTTTTTTTCGAAATAGAGTTTGCTTGTCTGGCCTCTTTCTTCACTCGGCATTAACAAATTATTTACCTGCAAGCAAGCAAGCGAGCGAGCAAGCCAAGCAGCGAACAAGGCACGCGCAAAGCTGCACGCTAAATTAGCAGCGCACCCCATTTCTTTTTCCTGCCCGGCCGCGAATCACCAGCCAACCACAACAACCACAACCACCACGCCACAGACAAAACTGTTTACACAGTCGCGCTGTCAGCAAGGCGTCCGCTTGGTCCGGTCTACTTTCCCTTTCCCCGCGAGACAGCTTGGGCGGGCGAACGGTGTGAGATAAAGAGAGGACGAAGACGAAGAAAGAGGGGAGAGGAAGGGAGAGAGCGGGGAGGATTTTTTTTTTTTTTTTTTGGCCCCTTC
>SRQA01000657.1:0-18517 GCA_018360365.1 Claviceps citrina | reverse complement strand
AAAGCTTAAGAATTATAAGAGATATTATAGCTAGGCAGTAGTAAAAAGGCATATATTATATTATAAAAGGACTTAAGCTTACTAAGCAAGAATAGTGCGCGCATACGTTACTAGATATACTAGCCACGTGCGTAAGCCCTAGGCATTAGCCGGGGATTCTCCGTGACGTCGCCGGGCAATCCAGCGTGGCCTGCCTTGTGGGGCCGCACCTTACACTAATTAGAGCGGTTTATATATATACAAATATTACGCTTATCCTCTCTAGAGGGATTATAAGGCTAACCATAGCTACTAGTATTATAAAACTAGCCCTAGGGGACATATTAGATATCTTATAGGCTACGTAGCTTCTAATATATATTAAATATAAGTACTAAAGCTAGGGAAGGTAATAACCACAAGGAATATAATATTTAATAAAAAGATCTTCTATAATCCTATTAAGGAAAGCGCTAAAGCGTAATCTATAGCTAAGCTTAAAGCTTAATTTAAAAAACTATAAATTAACACAGAGCTTAATAATAATATTAATTTAATCCTTATATTACTATAACTACTTTTACTAGAGAATATGCTAGAGAGTTTAAACTTAGGGGTGGACGCGCCTTAGAGCATTTCTCTAAGCAAAGAAAATTTACCTTAAGATTCTAAAAAGCATTAATATCTTTAACTACTAATACCTAAGTTTACAAGACTTTAAACACCTAAGCACACACTAGATCTAAAAGTATGTATAGTAACGCTAAGTATAATAGACATATAAGGAGCGTAAGTTACACCCTTTAAGGCTCTTAAGAGCCCTCTTCCCTATAACTTAGTAATTATAAGAAAAGAGTAAGGTAATAATACCTTAAGACAGGGAAAGACCCTATATATTAACAAACTATTAGAAGAGTAGATCTAATATAAATTAATTATACAAATTAGCAAGCGGATAGATAAAAAGCAGCCCTATTATATAATGCCTTATGCTTAGGAAGCTTCTAACACTCCTAGACCTTCTAATAAATTAGCTACTTAGCTAGAAGGGTCTAAACTAAAAAAACCTACTATAAAGTAATTAAGTAATACGCCGCAAGAGGGATTACGCTAGAGCTTATAGATTACTAGCAAGGAAGCTTAAGGGCATAAAGCAAATTAAAGCGCCTTAAAGAAAAGGAAGCCTAACAAGCATCTCCTACCTTTCCTACAGAGCCTTTAAAACCCTAAAAAAATCTATAATACGTCTAATTAACAAATTATAGAATTTATTAATATAAAGAGCTTATAGATAATTTTCTCTGTCTTTAATGCGTATTATAATAAAGAAAGCAAAGCTAATATAGCTAAGACCCTTAAAACTCTAATAATCTAGTAAGCTAACCTAGTGAAGGCGCTGCGAACATATAAAGAAGCTATAGCTTACCTATTAAAAGCTCTTTAGATTAAAGTAATATAGGATAAAATTAATAAATTAAAGAAAAGGGGCACTTAGACTCCTATTAAACACGCGGTGGCTAAATTAAGGCCTTTGCTATTAAAATAGGTTTTTGCTTATAAGTTTAATAATAAAGGGATTCTTAAATATTATAAAGTATGTATTTATATAAGAGGAGATCTCTAACTAAAGGATATAATTAAAAAGACCTATGCTACAATGCTTATAGTGCACGCTTTCCGCGTGCTTATAGTAATTATAAGGAAATTTAACTTAAAGATAAGGCAGTAGGATATAAAGAATGCCTTCCTCTACGTAATATATAGCAAGAACGCAATACTTATAATATATAATTTGCCTTTAGGATTTAAGCAAGAAGAATACTATATAAAGCTTTTAAGGGCTTTGTATAGATTAAGAGATTTACTATAGCTTTAGTTTAAAGAATTAAGTAGAAAGCTTAAGGAGCTTAGGCTTAAAGCCTGCTAAGAAAAGCCTTACCTTTTTTACATAAAAGATTATATAATATTTATTATATTCTTTATAAATAATATTATTATAGCTTTCTATAAAGACATAACAAAGAGGGCAGATAAGATCTCTACTAGCCTTAGGGAATTATATAAGCTAGATATAAAAGGCAAAGTATGCTTTTTTCTAGGCATTTAAGTAATTCGTAACCAAGCAAAGCGGAAGATTTATCTCTCTCACGAAGCGTATATTAATAAAATTACTAAGAAATTTAGCTAAGCTTAAAAAGCTATATATTCTATAATTCTAATCCCTGTAATAGAGTACTATAAGCGCAAGGGAGAAGCTATAAAGTCTAAGATAAAATTATACTAAGAGCAAATTAGCTTAATTTTATACATAGTAATTATAATTAGGCCTAATGTTATATACGCCGCGTTAAAGCTATTATAATTCCTTATAAATCTAGGAAGAGAGCATAGCAAGGTAGTAGATTAAGCTATTAAATATTTATTCCTTACATAGTATCTTGCCTTATGCTATAGTAGTACAAGTAACACACGCGTATTATAAATATCTAGTAACGCTTCTTTTAGTAATAACCTTACTATACGTAGGTCTTTATAAGGATATCTTATTACTTTCTTTAGAGGACTAATTCTATAGAAGGTAACGCGCTAAACAACTATAAGCACGTTAACTATAAAGGCTAAATTGCTTGCTTTATAGCAAATAGTATAGGAGATAATAGCGCTTTAGCGCCTCTTTTATAATATTTAACTTTATACTTATAAAGACTAGATTATTAATTATAATAATTTGCAAATAATTTAGTTAGTGCTAAATAACATAGAACGCACTAATACATAGCTAAGGTATATTAATATTTATAATATATAGTTAAAGCAAGAGTTTAAGCAAGGAAGCTTTAAAATCTTATATCTTCCTACTGCAAATATGCTAGCTAATAGGTTTATAAAGGCATTAGATTATTAGCGCTTTAAGTAATTCTAGAAGATGCTTAGAATAGTTAATTTACACACCTAATCCCTTAAAAAGTAATTAGATTTTTAAATAAAGCTTTTAGCATAAAAACACTATATACTATAAGTCCTCCTAGGCTTATAGCTATTATAATAACTATAGAATTTAATTAAAAACGGATATATACACACTACTTTACAAGAGTAATTTAAGGAACTAAGGAAAGCTTTAAGAGCTTTATTAATTAGAGTAATTTAATTATTTTACACGCAAGCATTATAATTATAGATTTAGCACTTAAGGGGGGGGGCAGCTAGGTATATTACCCTAAGTAATTATATAAGAGCCCTCCCCTTAAGTAGTAAAAGTACTATTAAGGTAAATATAACTTTTTTAGGGTAAAATTTAATACTACTAACGCTAACACATAGAAAAGAAAGAATAAATAAAACACCTAACTAAACCGCGTAAAAAGTAATAAAAGTAATAAGACTTCTATATAAGAGCGCGTATAATGCTCTTAAGGTATGCTATAATAGTTATAACCTTCTCCTTTATAGCGTTAGTCGCGCTAGCACTAGTAATAGTAGCAGGAGCGTTATTATAAACTAAGGGCTTCTTAGTTATAAGGTCCTACTATATGTATAGTGTTATATAGCACTAGTTATATAGCTTCTTTTATTAGAAACAAAGCATATATAAAGAAGGAGATCTTCTTACCTAACTATTAACACCCTGCGCTACTATTATTTATCTAGCTATAAGAGCTATAATAAAGGGCAAAGGGGAATACTTATAATTCCCTTACTTATAAGTATAATAATACTTACTACACCCCTAAGTATAATTAAAGCAGCGCCTATTACCCTTACTATAAATATAAGAGCACACACACCCTTAGTAAGAGTATACGCGCTCTACACCTTTAGTAGGGATAGTAGGCTATTATAAAAGTTAGTAAGTAATTGTGAGAGACGTCGTGGCTAGGCAGTAGCGAAAAGGTGTATATCGTATTATGAAAGGACTTAAGCTTACTAAGCAAGAATAGTGCGCGCACGCATTGCTAGATATGCTAGCCACGTGCGCAAGCCCTAGGCATTAGCTAGGGATTCTTTATAATATTACTAGGCAATCTAGCGTGGCCTGTCTTATAGGGCTATACCTTATAATTACCCCCCTACTTTTAGGCTAGGCTCTTAAATAGCCTTACTAGCTATCTAACACCTCCTTGCTAGTTACTATCCCGTGGTATTATAACAAATAATAATAATAATATAATGTGTTAGATTACCTAGCACATAACGCATAGGTATAAAGTCTGCCCTCTTTCGCCGCTTATTTTGTCTTATAACTATTATACTTTTATAATACTATTTTCTTTTTTATATTTATACTTATGCTTCTATCTAAACTTCCTACTAATTTACTAGTTAATTACTACTAATATTATAGCTTTGCTCTTAAAAGAATATACTTATATATATTATGCCTATACTAAACTTAATAAACTTAAGGGCTACTATAGTACTAAGCTAGTAGTTCTAATAATTAAGTGTAAGTTTACTATAAATTTAACCTTATTTAGCTATAATAAAGTATCTAAGCGCTACATTTAGTATAAGGATTATAGTAATATATATAAGATAGTATATATTCTTTATACTATAGTTTTTTATGCTTTTACTAACTCCTATCCTTAGTATTACCTAACCCTTACTAGTAACTTTACTAATTTAGCAAAGCTTTTAGGCTAGACTAGGTCCTTACTAGCTAAGCATACTTCTCCTGCTAAGGAGGAGAAGGATAATAATAATAATAAAAATAATATTATTAATAATAATAAGGAGGAGAAGAAGGAGAAAATTACCGCCCTCTTACTAGCTATCCACTGCTATACTTATACTACTACTACTTATACTACTATTACTATTACTCCCTTAGTCCTATTCCTATATTTTAATAACTTTTGCCTTAGGGTTACTTATAGCTTGCTTAACTTACTATATAGTTTTATTTACGCTAATATAGCTTACTATATTACTTTTAGGCTAACTAGGGTAGCAAAGGGGCATTAGGTATATAGCTTCTTACCTATTATTTACTCTTTATTTTCTAATATTTCTATAGGCTACCTCTATAGTGTACTACTAGTATATTATCTTATAATAGTGTCTTACTACTATAATATATAGTCTAGCGCTATTGCCTAGAATTATAAGTATCTTATAATATAATTGCCTTTATTTACCTTATTTTTCGCTAATAAATATGCCCCCTTAGGCTAACTATAACAACGCCCTTATAGTCTAGAAGGCCTAGATAAAGTTATATCTATATCCTAAGGACCTAGGGTATCTCCCCTAGGCAATTACTATTTAGTAGTTTTTTACCTTAGTTAAGGGGTTGCTTAATAAGGAAGAAAACTATAATAAGTTTGCTAGTCCTACTATTAGTGTTATAATAAGGACTTTTCTAGTTAATGTCCCTATAGTATAGGGGGTGTTTCTTTTGTTTTTTAAGGGTGGTTTTAGGGTCTTAATTAATTTGTTTTTTTTTAATATATAAATAGTATGCTAAATAATAGCCGGTGTTTTTTAGGAGCTTATTATCCCCTTTTTGTTAGTAACTATGTCTTTTTTTTATATGCTGCTATTAGCCGCGGTGTGTTCACGTTCTTATCTAGGACCTATTAATTATATTTGCTTAGCTATCCCTTTTACTTTACTAGGTAATAGGTCTCTCTTTTAATTATTTTCTATCCTTTAATTTCTTTAACTTAGTAGTATTTATCTTCTTCTTTAAAGTCTAGTACATTTGCCTATATATTTATGCTGTCTTTATAGCGATTCTATAGCTTAAGTAGGCTAATATAGAATATATTATATAGGCGGCTATACTTTTCTAGTAGTGCTAGTCTATATGCTTGCTTCTTAATTGCCTAAATAACATAGAAGAGTCCTAAAAATCTAGAGGTTAGCTTACGTTTTGCTTCCTTTACCTTAATATTCTAGGCTAATAATAATATAAGGTCCCTATACTTAAATACTAGTAGTAGTGTGTGTTATTTATTATAGTATTTTGCTTAGGATTCGCTAGCCCTTTGCTATGTTTTTTAAAGTTATTTATATACTTCCTATAGCTTTATTACTTAGGCCTCTGCCTCTAGCACCTTTCCCCTAGTAGTCTTATTCCTAAGACTAAGGCAAAATTTAGAATAATACCCTATAAGTATATAGTAAGAAGCAAGGCCTGTTAATTAGTTAACCGTATTATTATAAGCAAATTATGCCTATAGCAGTAGCTTTAGCTATACTAGTTAGTTCTCTTTAATAAAGCAATAAAGGTAATGTTTAAGGACCTAGTTTATCCGTTTTATTTAACTATTAGTTTACAGGTAAAAAGCTATAGAAAGCCTTTATTTTATCTTAAAGTAAAAACATAGCTTAGACTAGAATTTGCTTATAAATACTAATCCTTTATCTAATATAATACCCTCTAGTATGCTAAATTTTAATTTAATCTCTATATAGAAGGTCTCTACTAGCTTAGCAGCATTAATTATAGTAGTAATAGGAAGGAATATAAAATACTTAGTAAATTAGTTTATAATTACTAGAATTAAGTTAGTTTCTTGCTTATAGTAAAATGCTTATAGTAATTTTATAATAAAGTCTATTAACACTTTAACCTATAATTGCCTTAGTATTAGAAGTGATTTAAGCTTTTTATATAGCTTATGCTATCTTGCTATAACACGCTAATATTTAGCATAACTAGACATATAGTCCGCCACTGCCTCCTATAGGCTAGGCTAGTAGAAATTATATTATAGTAATTTAATTATTTAGTTAACACTAAAGTAATTAGCTAAGGGATTATTATAATATAGCTATAGAAGCTTTACCTATAAGATAGGGTCCTAAGGTACTACTACCTAGTTATTATATATTAAGAGGCTATATATGTTATATCTCTATATCCTAGCGTTTCCCCTCCCTTTTGCTGCCTCTTAGGCCTAGCTACTTATCTAGAGGTTCTAGTTATAGTCCTAAGCTATCTTTAGTAGCTAAGCTAATAACCTATTTATAGTATAGTTATATAGATCTAGTAACGCAATAGCTACCTAGATTTTATATAATTTAACGCTAAAAATATATCCTACTTTAGCCGCGAATTTATTAGCTACTAGCTTATGCTTTACTAGCATTCTAGTAGCTACCTTACTTATCTAGACCCTAAGATTATAAACTAAAGTATTTTTCTCTCCTAAAGGTATCTTACTATATTACTACTAATCCCCTATAACTAAAGTATTTTCCTCTTCTAAAGGCGTCTTACTATATCTTCTCTTAGGTATTATAACCCCTTTTGCTTTTTTTATAAAATATATCTCTTTAGGCTTATTAGCCTCCTTATTACTTAGGGCAAATAAAAACTTCTTTTATAAGTTAGGTAGTAGCCCTAAATTTATTAGCGTTTTGCTATTATAATCTAGCTATCTTAATAGTGTGTTAGTAAGGTTACTTTTGCCTAGTTTATATTTAATAATAAAGTTAAGAAGTAATAGGAATATACATTATTATACTTGCTTACTATTTACCTTTAGTAGCCTTATAAAAGTCTAAAGGTTATAGTAGTTTAATAAGACTTTAACTAAATTCTTTACCCCTTTAATATAGTATTACTAGTGTTTAAATAACTTAACTATTATAAAGAGCTCTTAGTTAGTAGTACTATAATTTCTTTCTATATTTATAAACTTCCTTAACTAAAATACTACAGGGTAGTATTGCTTATTATTATTTAGCTATAAGATAATGCTAGCTATTATAAAGACTAAAGCATTTGTTTTAATTTAGACCTGCTTATTAAGGTTATAGTAATAAAGAAGAGGGGCCTCCTAGAAGGCAGCTTTTAGCTATATAAATACTATCTTTTTAGCTAGTCTAAATTAAAAGGTACCCTTTTATATGCTATTTTAGCTACCCTTTATAAGTGTGTTTAAAGGTGCTATAATACTAGAGTATTAGTATATAAAGCATTAGTAAAAATTATAGAATCTAAGGAATACTTATATGTCCTAGAAGCTCTTTAGCTTTTGCTAATCTTATATAGTCTTAACCCTTTTAGGGTTTATTAAAATACTAGTAGTTAATAGGATAAATCCTAGGAATTCTACTAAGTCTTAGTAAAAGGTATACTTAGAAGGTTTTGCGTATAGCTCTGCCTCTCTTATATATTTAAGGACTTATTTAATATGTTTTATATATGCTTCTTAGGTTTTAGAGAAGATAAGGATATTATTTAGATATACTATATAAATAGTATTTATTAGTCTATAAAGAGCTTAGTTGTGATGGTATTAGGCTTTGCCTAATGTGGGGCCGATGCGGGTGCGCATTAGTGGTTGTGCGCACCTTACCTTGTGCGTAGGGCTTACGCATAACAACAGGGGGGTATTTGTAGCAAGGGTATAAAGGGGGCATAATAGGGTCTTTATATTACCTTTCCTTCCTTTCTCTTTATATCTTTTAATAGTATTCTAATGCCTATTAGTAGTAGTAATAGGGCTAGTCTATAATATTTAAAAGATATTCTCTAGCCTTATATTTCTTTTAGCTACTAAAATAAGTTAATATGCCTTTAAATATAAATGCAAACGCATGGGCTAATAGACCTGCTTCTCTTATAGTAGAAGATATAATAGTAATTCTTAACTGTATTAATATAACCCTAACTGCGTAAGGTAATACCCTTATAGCTATATAATAGTGCCTTAATGCTATATAGGAGCGGGAAGACGCTACTATAGCCGCGATTTAGGCTGCATAGGCTGCCGCTAACTATATAATCTAATCCGCTGCTACTGCTGCCTTAGCTACGTCCCTTCCCTTGCTTACTAATATAACCCTCCTTTCTAGGGTAACTAACCTCCCTTTACCTCCTACTATACTTTTAGTTTGCTATAAGCTAATTCTAACTAGCTCTCCTTATAATAGCAAATAATTTACCTTTAATACCTAGCGCTTCTTTATAGCGTATAAGCTATAGGCAGATTGTGATTTTATTAGTTTTGCTATAGACTAGTAGATGTTTATTTACTAGAACCTCTTGTCCTTTGTTTAGGCTAAGGTTACCTTATTCTTTAAGAAGGGGGATTTTATTTACTATAACTTAGCTGCCTTTCTAGACTATCTCTCTAAGCTTTATTCTAACCCTTATTACTATAAGATAGCCCTTACTAAACTTAACTAGATAGAGTAAGCTAGTAATAAATTCTTTTTTACCTTTTTTATTTGCTTTAAGCAGAAACTCTCCCTTATTAATAGCATAAGCTAGGATAATAAGGTTTGTCTTGCTAAGCTATGCTATATGCTTAATAAGCAAATACATAGCATATACATTAGCTATAGCATCTCCTGTAATAGCTATAATACTATTATAGAGTAGTATTATACTATTACCCTAAACCTTAAGACCTTTATGCTTAAGGATTACTTTTATACTAGGTGTTTAATAAATCCTCTAGCCTAGTATTACTACACTACTAACTATAAGGGGGATATAGCTATGTTTAGGGTAAATGCTATAAGGACCTAGGGCAAGGGCAGGAAGAAGAAGAAGCTAAAGGCTAAGAATATAGCCTTGCCTTTTACTTAGGCGTAAGCTAAGTAAGTAACTAACTAGGAGATAGTATATTACTAGGAGTCTAGTGCCTGCTTGTGCTATAAAGAGATAGGTTATATAGCTTATAACTACTCCTTCCTTCTCCTTTTTTAGCCTAAGGTTTATATTTAGTAGGCTATTACTAAAGCTAATAACTATAAGTATAAGGAGGAGGAGGAGGATAGGATAGGAAAAGACTAGCCCTTGTAGTAAGTCTTGTGTAGGGGCTTCTAGGCTCTGTTACGTAGCGGACTCTGGGTTAGAAGGAGGTAGAGTTAATAGAGTATAATAAAATTTATAAATATATAGATTGCCTAGTGTTCTTTATTCCCGTTCTCTTTAACTTATCCTCCTTTATAAACACCCTAATTAACTATGGCTATAAGTGTTATAGTGCTATTAGTAAGTCTGCTGCTTAATAGCTAGGCTTTAAGCTTATTTAGCTGCCTTTAAGGCGCTAGGTAAGGACTGCTATTAAGGTTTAATAGCAGGGATAATAAGCACTTAAGAGGGAGTCTAGTATTACTTACCTTGCCTACGCTATAATTAATATTAATAGCTAGCAGTTATTTGTCTACCTTTATATAGTCCTAGGCCTTGCCTAGGATATAATCTTTAGCCTACTATAGATAGAACACTATAATATTACCCTTTATGCTGCTTGGCGGGAGCTAATAGTAGGTGTAGCAGAAGGCCTTGTAGTGTGGGAGTCCTTGAGTTACGCCTAGGGCGAGGCTATATAGGGCATAATAGGGTCTGCCTTTGCGGCTATAGCTAAGCGGGCTTATTGCCTTTAGGATATAACTATTTAGTTTGTAGGCACTAGCTTGTGTAAGTTAATATTTATCCTTTAGGTTACTACACTTAAGTTATAGCCTAAGGACCCCTATGCGGCCCTACTAGCTAAGCTTTGTGACTTTACTAATCTCTTTAATAAGTCTAAGGCGGACGCTTTCCTACCCTATTATAGCACCTTAGACTACTATATTTGTCTTTATAAGTCTCCTAATAGGTCCCTCTTCTCTCTCCCTTAAGGCCTATTATACTCTATGCCTTAGGACTAGTTACTTAAACTCTAGCAGTAGCTTATAAAGCTCTTAGATAAGGGATAGATTTAAGCTAGCTTTTCTTTAGTAGCTACTTTAGTTCTCTTAGTTAAGAAAGCTAGTAAGGGCTAGTAGTTTTGTGTGGATTACTATACTCTTAATAAGATTATAGAGCAGGACTGCTACCTATTGCCTTTTATTAAGGAAACCCTTTGCTCTCTAGCCTATGTATAATAGTTTACTAAGGTGGACGTTTAGGCGGCTTTCTATAAGCTATAGGTTACTAAGGGGGACAAGGCTCTTATAGCGTTTTAGATGTAGTTTAGGCTATTTAAGTAGCTTATCTGCCCCTTTGGCCTGGCGGGTGTGCCTGCTACTTTCTAGTATTATGTTAATAACGCCCTTAGTAATGCTCTTAGTGACTTTATTATAGCATACTTAGATAATATTCTAGTTTATTCTAGTGGCTTAAGGCGTGACTATTTGCGGAAGGTTTGTGTGGTTTTTAGCTGCCTGTAGGCAGCGGGCCTCTACCTTAACCTTAATAAGTTTATCTTTGCTACCTAATAGGTCTACTACCTTAGGTATATTATTATAGCAGGCAAGAGTGTGCGCCCTAACCCTGCTAAGGTCTAGGCTATTTAGGACTAGGCAGCCCTAATAAAGCTATAGGGTATACGTAGCTTCCTTAGTTTTGCGAATTTTTACTATAACTTTATTCTAGATTTCTCCTAAGTTACTAACCCCCTTTATAATCTTATAAAGAAGGGCGTCCTCTTTGTCTAGGGGCAGCAGAAGGCCTATGCTTTTAATAAGCTTAAGCGCCTCTTTATCTTAGACCTAATCCTAGCTTAATAGAACCCTAACTAGGATATAATAGTTAAGGCAGACTGCTCTAGTGTTGCCCTTAGTGGTTGCCTTCTCTAGCTTTAAATAGATAGCATTTAGTACCCTATTGCCTATTACTTAGCCTAGCTAACCCCCTCTTAGCAGAACTATACTATTTATAATAAGAAGCTCCTAGCTATTATCTCCTGCCTTAAGGTATAGTTAGCTAAGCTTTAGGGTATCTCTAAGCCCTTTACTATCTATACTAACTATAAGAGCCTTAAGTACTTTATAACCCCTAAAATTATAACTAAGCGTTAGGCTTACTAGGCTAAAACACTCTTATAGTATTATTACTACCTATAGTACTAACCCGCGTAGCACTAGTAGCATGCTAATATGCTTTCCTAGCAGGGCTAGGATAAGGTAGGGCTAACCCTATAGTATAGCTGCCTCCTTTAACCTTTGTTTATTTAGGCTGTCTCTATAGGCAACCCTAACCCTTTTAGCACTAATATTACACTGCCCTTTAGTAACTAGGTTTTTTCCTTTCCCTACCTTTAGGCGCTCTAGGATATAGCGGTTGCTTATAATATAGTATACTACTACTGCCTTACTACTATCTATAGGAATATATAGTAATTCCCTGCAAAGGCTAAGATAAGGGAGCAGATTATAAACTATAGTGTTAGTGCTTATAGGGTGCTTTAGTTCTGTGGCTAGATATAGGTGCCTTAATAAGAGCTATTAATAACTACCCTTATCTAGGAGTGCTATAAGTTACTAGTAGCGGGCTATCTAGGTTATAATACTACCTTCTAGACCCTTTAGTAATAGTTTTACTAGGCAGGTATATCCTAGAATATTACCTGCTATGTCTAGAATTATTACTACTATAGTAGCTATAAGAGCTACTAGTAGCAGCAGGGCCTCCTAAAACCCCTCCCTATCCCTAACTACTTCTAGTCCTAGATCTTAGTTAACTTTATAATAGGCCTGCCTACGCGCAGGCTATCTAATCCCTCTTTCCTTATAGTAATTACAGACTGCCTTTCTAAGTTTATCTAGCTTAAGGCTATAACTAGTATTTTTGCTAAGGCATGCGCGGAGAGGTTTAAGATATGCTAGTAGTAGTTCCGTGGGTTTTTTACCTTTATTATTACTAACTATAGCTTAGACTAGCTAAGTAAGTTCTAGACTACCTTATGCTTAATTATTAAGACTAAATAGTTACTTTCTACCTCCTACTACCCCTAGACTAATAGGGGCATAGAGCAGGCTAACTAGAAGGTATAGGCTATCCTATGTTTTTATATTTCCTTCTTATAGTTTAATTAGCCTAAGCACCTAGTAGCATGCTAGCTTGCGCTTAATAATTAGGCTTCCTTTATTACTAGCTTTAGTCTAAACTAGCTGCTTTATAGATATAATATTAATCTAGTCTAGGTTCCTATAGACCTTACTCCTAGTGCTACTATAAGCGCAGGATAGGCAGCCTAGTTTACCTTATAACTTTAGGAGGCTTCTAAGCTAGCCTAGGTGGCTATTGCCTTTACTTAGTAATAATAATAGAATAGTATAGCTGCCTCCTGTTGCCCTATAGAGTGGTTCTAGGTTAGGGACTAGGTATAGCTCTCCCTTTGCTATATTAAAACTAACTGCCCCTCTAAGAAGCTAGACTAGGTAGTGGCTAAGTATTATATTATAGCTATTCCTATACTACTAATAGTTTATCTTAACATGCCCTAGGGTATTTACCCTATCTTTTATATTAACCTTATTAAGCGCGCTGCTACTAATTTGCTCCCTAGTTAGCCCTAGTATAATATATGCCTAGGGCCTGCGTGGGTATAGAATAATAAGAATAATAAGCTTTATAAGGAATACTAGGTTAAGAAGGTGCTAGTAGCCTGTAACACGCAGGGCTATAGGCACTATTAGAACGTCCTTATTAAATAAGTAGGACACTTAACGCTAATATAGGAGCCGCTTAAGAACCTAGCGGATATATAGGCCCTAGTAGACTATAAGGCGGAATAGGGCAGTATATAGTATAATAATAGTCCCTAGTAGGTTTTTAAATAGGGTTCTCTTATAAAGCTATATATATTTACTGCTTAGGGCCTAACTTACCCCTAATTAGTCTCCTTCCCCCTCTTTCCTACTTGCCCTTCTTCCTCCCTTACTTTAGTAAACTTTATATTAGTTACTAGGTAACTCTAAGGGTAGCTTATTATTATAGGGGTTAGGGGAGGGGGTATTATACTATATTTAGGATAGCGCTATTAAGATTACCTACGCGTCCCTCTTGTCTCTCTCTTAGCAGCGTTAATAGCTCTTTAGCGTGCGCCCTTATAGGGTATATTAGGGGTATTAGGGGGTGTTTAGTAATTTCTTTACCCACAGGCTAGGCCTATAAGATTACTATAGTAGCTATATAATACTTTATAGCATTACTATCTGCTTCTTTATAGCCCTTTATATAGCCCTAAAGGACTATATAGTATGCTACTAGTAGCTAGCTATAGCCTAGGCATTCCGCTCCCCTTATATAAATAGTATGCTTCTAAGCTAGGTAAGGGGTTAGACTAGTAGCTACGTAGCGCCCTAGATAAGGGCGCTAGGGGATATAAGGAATAGGTTAGTAGCTATATTACTAGGTAGTATAAGCATAGCACTCCCTATAATAGGCGCATTATTAGCAGGTATAGCAGCAGCGGGGGCGTTATAAATAGTCTAAATAGTAACTAAGGCATACTTAGCATAGTAGTATAGGTTAGTAAATTTATTACCTAGGGCGTAGAATTTAGGTGTTAGGACAGCGGCTATTTAGATCTACTAGGTCCCCTTATAATACACCTCTAGTGTAATAATAGTATAGCCCTTAGCTATAGCTTATATTAAGGCGCGCATAGTATACTTAATATAGGGATTAGCCGCTAGTATATGCGTGTCCTATACATATCTCTAGCGGCCCTTCTAGTAGCTCTTATATAACTTCCCTTAGGAACTATACTTATAGTCTAGTTTGCCTAATTAAATAGTAATAAGGATACACTAGATATAGGGCAGGTTAATAATTATAGGCATAGTATTACCCTTCTTATTAGAGTCTCCTTTTATAATAAACTTACCTAGGGCCTGTGCTTAGTACTAGTGTAAGAGCAGGATATTACCTTACGCGCTAAGAGGCGGTTATAAGGGCTAGTATAGCGTGCTTAGGGGAGGCTATAGTAGCTATGGGTGTATATAGGCGGCTAGGGCAGGCAGGGGCTGCTTACTAATATTCTAGAAGCTATATAAGGGAAATAGTACCTAAGCATAGCCTAGGTAGTATAGTAGTAGCAGGTACTATAGTAATAGCAGGCCTTAGGGTAGCTATAATATAGTAAGTAACTAAGCGTGGGATTTAGTAATATAAAGTAGGCTTAGGAATAATAATAAGTCTATAAGGAGGTAATAGGTAATAGACTAAAAACTCTTTATAATAGGGGGGATAGAGGAGGATAGTTAGCAGGACTTTAGGGGCGGATAAGATAAGGTTTTTATACCTCTAATAGGCGTCTAATATAGCGTTGTCTAGTTTAGGTATTACGCGCGAATAATAATAACTATAGGTTCTTATAATACTAGCTAGCTATGCTAGCTATTAATAGCTTGCTTCTCGCGCCTAATATAAGCGCCTTACTCTAACTAAGTACTAATATTAGGCGGGTTGCTTAGACATAGTCTAACTACTAGCAACTATTAATAGCCTATATCTTGCTTTTATACTAGCTGTTTAGTGCGGCGTATTATGCCTATACTACGCCTATTATGTTTACTATATTACTTATTTATGCTGCCTAGTAGGGTTTATAGTTTTATTTAGTTTTATGTCCCTTTATCTTAGTTTATTACCTATCCCTAGACTATCTCCTTAACTTACTAGTCTAGTGCCTATCCTAGCTAGGCTAGCTTACCTCCCTTAGTAGCGTTTAATGTAATAAGGGCGTTTTATTTCTTAATTTACTTGCCTATAGCTTTTTCTTACTAACCTAATGCTTTTGTGTAGGTAGTGTTTGCGTAGTATAGCTATTGCCTAGGGCGGAAGGCTATGTAATAGTATTAGGCTTTGCCTAATATAGGGCTAATGTGGGTGCGTATTAGTAGTTATGCGCACCTTGCCTTATGCGTAGGGCTTACGCATAATAACAGGGGGGTATTTGTAGCAAGAGTATAAAGGGGGCATAACAGGGTCTTTGTGTTACCTTTCCTTCCTTTCTCTTTATATCTTTTAATAGCATTCCGACGCCTATTAGCAGTAGCAATAGGGCCAGTCCATAACATTAGTAAATATAATTTTAGAATATAGCTAGGGTATTAGTAAGGCTAAATAGTATAATAAGGTATTTAAAGTGTTTATAGTAGGTTTAGAAAGTAATTTTCTACTTATAGCTAGCTTTTATTTAAATCTAGTAGTAGGCGTTTTTAATATTAATTTTAGAAAAGTATTTTGCACCCTAGTAGTAGTTAAGGATCTCTAAAATAAGAGGTAAAGTATAGTAATTCTTAAGTATAATCTTATTAATTCCCTAGTAGTTTATATAAAGTTAGAGTATTTTATCTTTCTTTAGGATAAAGAGAATTAGCATGCTTACAGGGCTTTTTAAGGGTCTTATACGCCCTTTTGCTAGGTTATTTTAAATATAGTCCTAGAGCTCCTTAAGTTTTGCTTATAAGAGGGGGTATATAAGGCTATATAAAGGCATAGTATTTAGGAGAAGGTTAATAGTATAGTTTATTTCCTTTTAAGATAGTAATAGTCTAGCCTTATTAGAGGCAAATATATCCTAAAACTCCTAGAGTTTGTCTAGGATAGTATTAGTACTACTAAAGGTATTAGTAACTTCTTTATTTCTAAGGAAAATAAAGCTATTAAGGGATTTTATAGTAAATACTACTGCTTCTTATTATAATTTCTTAGTAAAATAGTAGGGGGTTAAAATCTTTAACTTATCTTAACTAAGCTTAAACTACTACTCTTAACTATATAAAGATAAGTATACTTATTCCTTTATAAGGGTATATATTCTAATTAATATAGGACTTCCCTTAGGTTTTAAGTCCTTATTAATAGTAATATAGTTAATAGTAAGGTCTCTCTCTTAACCCCTTAAGTCTTTTAGGGTAAGTAGTATATAATATACCCTATATTAAGGTATTATAAGATTCCTTATAGCCTTAAGGAGAGGGGCTATTACTTAAGCTTTTTTTAGTTAGTGTTATTATATAAACTTAATACTTATAATATTAATATTAAAGTAACTATTTAGGTTTACGAATGTTTTAGTAGTGTTTTACCCCTTTATAAATACTAGAATACAAAATCTATATTCTATAGGTATCTAAGTATTAGTAGCAGAGGTTAGGGCATTTACCTTTACTACTAGTAGTTTTCCTAGTTTTTTACTAGCTTATTATAGTAGTAAGTAATATAGCTATTATTACTATAATTATAATAGCAGTGGTTATTTAGTTAATTTAGCTTGTTATAAACCTTATTCTTATTAGGCTTTGTAGCAGGGCTTTTATTAGAGGCTTGCTATTATAGGTATTTTAATTAGTAGTTTTGTTATTATCCTTTTTGCTAGTTATAATCCTAGGAATTAGTAGCTTTTTGCTTATTCTTAAAAGATAGCATTACCTCCTAGAATTATTATGTAATTATTATAACTTCCTTATGTGTCTTGCTAGTAATAAAGGTATATAGATTTATATAGTTTTATAGTTTAGGCTATAGTTTTATAAAGAAGGTAAGAGCCTAGGACTTTTTACTTACTTTTTTAAGGTAATTCTCTAGGGAATTAAGGTAGATACTAAAGTTTATAGGGCTTTGCTAGTTTTATTAGTGCGCTTTCTTAAGCTATAAGGCAATTTAGGCATTATAATTTGCAAAATCTTAGAGTAGTATAAGAGTCTACTCCTAGAAGCTGCCCTAGTTATTAGTAAAGTAGTCCTGCTTCTTTATAGTCTTTTTGCTAATAAATTAGTCTTATTTTGCCCTATAGACTTAGTTTATATTACTAAGGGCAAAAAGGATTTTCTAGTAGTTATATTAATACTTACGTTTTGCTTTATTAAAGGTATAGTTTAGGTTATTAATCTAGATTTTATATTTCTATAGGTTAGTAGGGTAAGTAAGCTTTATAATATTCCTAACTTTAACTTTTTCTCTTTTACTATTAGAGAAATTATTATAGTATTACTAGTATTTAGGCGGGTTTTTATGTATACTAAGTTACTAAAGTAATTCCTTTTCCTATTCCTAAAGTTATTTAAGGATCTTAAGCTAGGTAATTTGCTTATAAATAGCTTGCTTAGTAGTCTTAAAGTCTTAGCCTATAAATAACTCTATTAGAGTAAGGCTAGAGCTATTATATAACACTAGAGGTAGCGTTTTAGGAGGTGCTAGACATATATTATTCCCTAATTTAATTATAGATCTTATTATAGGTACTATTTCTATTACTAGGTAGCTAGGGTTAAAGCTTAAGAATTATAAGAGATATTATAGCTAGGTAGTAGTAAAAAGGTGTATATTATATTATAAAAGGACTTAAGCTTGCTAAGCAAGAATAGTGCGCGCACGCGTTACTAGATATGCTAGCCGCGTGCGCAAGCCCTAGGCATTAGCTAGGGATTCTCTGTGATATTGCTAGGCAATCCGGCGTGGCCTGTCTTGTGGGGCCGCACCTCACAGTAATAATATTAGGAAGAAGAAAAGCGTAATAAGCATACTATCTACTAACCCCTCCCCGCTAGCTTAGAGCCCTTAAGCCCCTTAGTGCTACTAGGAGAACTAATATCTTTCTCTTTCTCCCTAGAAGCTATAGGTAATAGTATCTCTAAGCTTATAAGCTTAGAGTTACTAAAGCTAGTGTTACTAGCTCCCCCTGCTCCCCTTCCCACTAGTAGTGTAGTTCTTTAGCAAGTAATAGCGCCTATTATATATATATGTATGTGTCGGAATAATCCCTCACATCACGGGTCAAGATTATTCCGTGCCGCCCGTGGCGGACGCGCCAAGCTGGCGGGCCACGCTGCGGCCCGCCGGCAACGCAAG
>SRQA01000656.1:0-18518 GCA_018360365.1 Claviceps citrina | reverse complement strand
GGATCCGGCCCGGCCGGGTGAAGGTGCCGGCCGAGAAGGTCGTGTGCACGCGCGTGAAGAGCCGCCTCGTCGTGAGGTTGCAGCACGCCGACGAGGCGCGCCGGAGGGAGGCCACGTCCGAGGCCGGGAGCGAGTCCAGGAGGCGGTCCTGGATGGGCGGGCTGCGCAGGAGGGCGACCAGGAGCTGTTCTGTGGGCGAGGAGGACATGATGGCTGTCTCATGTCGTGGGGGGGGGGGGGATTGAACATGAGATTGGAACTTGGGATTGGAACTGAAGGAGACGGGACTCAAAGAGACTTGGGACGCGGGACTTGGGTTCGACATGTCATGTATATATATACATATACATATACATGTATGCATGCCAACACCACCACCGTGTCGCAAACGCAGAGGACGGGGAACCCCGTCCATATCCCGACAGAAACCAGACCTCTTCCCCCCCCACCCCCGGCCGGCCCTGGGCTTCTTTCTTCTTCTCCTGATCTTCATCACCATTCCATCATGCATGCATGCATGCAGAATGCGAAACGTGAAACGCGAAACGCAGAAATCTCAAGCGGTTGGCGGTCGCGTTGCACGTTGCGCGTTGCGCGTTTCGCGTTTCGCAGACGCGATAGGCCTCTCTTTTCCGCCCTCCGCGCCAAAGACGCGGCTTGTGTCTCCCCCCATTTATTATCCCGTGCATGAATCCCATGCGTGATTTGATGCATGATGCATCATTGATGCTGATGCAACAAGTTGAGAACCAACAGAACCAAAACCCCGCCCGCCCCCCGGACGGGACTGCCTTTCCATTGTCCAATCAGGTCAGGAGCACGCCCCGCCTCGCCTCTTCGGGTCCACAACCCCGCAGGCAGCCAATCCCAGCCGAGTAGTTTGACCCGATCCACGACCTCGAATCCGCGTCTGTTTTAGCAGTGCAGCACACCTAACAAAACAACCAATCAAGCGTAAGCGTGTCCTCAATGCCCAATAACCAATAATCGTCCATCTTCTGTTCTTCACGTGTGAACAGGATTTGCCCTGTGGGCTGGATGTTTTCATTTTTGTTTTTTTCTTCCGGAAAGGGAAAAGAAATGGTTCATTTAGCCCGCCGTACATGGTCTTGACAGAAACTACTATGCTTTCTTTACTTCACAATCATCTCTGTTTTTTCCCGTCTGTTCAGGTTCCGTTTTTATGGCCGATGCTCTGCCTGGTGGTATAGTAAAGAAAAAAACCCTCCCAGACCCGCACGCCGAACTCGTCCCTCATTCCCGTCCCCGTCCCCGTCCCCGTCCCCGTCCCCGTCCCCGTCCCCGTCCTCGTGCTGTCGCCCCCCTCGCCCCCCTCGCCCCTCTTGCACCACCCCGCCCGCGTTGATCGTGCTGACTGCCCCCCCTTCCGTGCCAGCTTGAGTCACCATGCTGAGGTGGCGGCACGTTGTGGTAGCCTCGCGCCGGCGCAGGGGGCCTAGGTGGCAGAGTAGGGGGTGGAGGCGGCGGCGGACGCTGCCTCGAGTAGTCGCGAGTGCCTGGTGGAGGAGGGGTAGGAGGAGGAAGAGGAGGAGGAGGGGGATAGGCTCTCATGGCGTGTCCCGCGAATGGTGGCGGTCCCGGCGGGAGAGGAGGCTGCCCAGCCAGTGGTTGGAAGCTGTTGACTCGGTGACTGCCCATCATCTGCGGTAACTGAATGTTGCTGGCCAGGCGGATTTGACCGCCAACGCCTGCCTTCGATTGCCTCGTCGCCCTCTTGCCCAGAAACTCCACCTCGGAGTCGTCCGTCTCTGAAAAGTGGACAATGTTGGCGGTGCGGGCAGCGTGGCCGCGCATCTTGGTTTGCGATGCACGCATCGACCGATTACGCGCGGCCGGATCTGCCGTTTCCTCGATGCATAGCGCGTCACAGGTCGCGTCAATGTACATGTCGTGATGTCGTTGTGACCAAGTGGGATTGGCGGAAACGCCCTGGCGGTGTTTGCAATCCCCCGAGAAGTGGCTTTTGCTTCCACACACAGAACATGACCGGGGCAGACGGACGACTCGGCGGATGGTCACCGCGTCTGGTTGAAACGATCGCCATATCTCGGTGCAGTTCCCTTCCAGATGGTCCCCCGACTGGCAGTACACACACGCCAGTCCCTCCTCCTTTGTGAGCGCAAGCTTCTCTGAGCAGCTTGCCTTTTGGTGACCGAGCTGGCGGCATTTCTCGCACCGTTCCTGGATGCTGGGACAGGAAAAGTCCCAGTGGTCAAGGCTTTCGCAGAATCGGCACTTGCTTCTTTGGCAATGCATGGCTCGGTGGCCTTCGCCGCCACACAGGAGGCACATCGTGCTCGGGTCCACGGCGGATGGAAAGTATCGACTCTGTTGCCGGAGCTCCTCCTCTCCAGTCGGCACGCCTTCCCTCGCGACCGGGCTGTCTCCATTCCGTTCATCTTTCTGCTCCTTTTCTGGTGAGCACGTTTTCATGGCGTCGCTACTTACTTCTCCTTCCTCCCTGGAGCCTTCGTTTTGGCTTGACTCCATGGCTTTCTCGTCTGCGACAGAGCTCCCTGCCGCGAGCTGAGACACCAGGACAGTGCCATTTGTACTCGGCTCGACAGACTCAATTACAGTCTGAATCGCTTGTCTCGTTTTGGACTTCTTGGCCGCCAGTTTGGCAGCTTTCTTTTTAGACTGCCGCACGCCACTGTGTTGGTCTAGATAGAATTCAAAGGCGTCCACGACGACAGCGGGAGTCATGACCGAGATGCTCTCGAGGTTGTGCTGGCAGAGAACCTGGGCCCAGTCCTTGAATCTCGCAGACCAGGTGCCCCGCTTTTTGGAGGAAAGGGCAGGCAGCTTGAGCTTTGACGTGCCGAACTCATACGTAGGTGGATTCGGCGGCATAGTTGGGCAAGTAGCCTCCCCCAGATCGTCAGCTTCAGTACTGTCAGTCCGTACTTCTGTCCTCGACATCTGCTTCGATGTTTGCGGCGAGGTCCCTGAAGCTGCACCAGTGGCGGCGGTAGCGAGAGGAGCTCGAGGGGGAACAGGCTCGTCACTCGTGCTCGGAGCGGATTTCGAGCCGGTTTTGCCAGCTTCAAGAGCAGCACGCGGGTTAGGCTCGTTATCGGACTCGTCGATTTCACCATCCTCTGACCTCTGTTGAGCACGACGGCCCACGGTAGACGAGCTCACTCTGGCTCGTTTGGAACCGCGTGGGGGAGAGTCGGCGTCGAGGTTGTTATCAGAACCACTCGACCCATCCTCACTATCGCGAGGCCGCTTCCGACGAGATGACACCTGTTTCTGGCCGGCATCTCTAGACTCTTCTTCTTCTCCGTGTGTCAAATCCACGATCTCCTCGACATGTTCCAGCTCAGAGTCGCTCGATGACCCTAGACTGATGACATCCCCAGGCACCTGGTTGTCGCCACCCATCTCGAACTCGAATTCGAGGTTGCCTACCGCATGCGCCTCTCGTGTCCGCTGCGCAGGGGCAGATTGTTTCCTAAGTCGACTTTTGGCAGATTTAGGCTGAGGGAAAAGAGATTTTCGCGACTGAATCTTGTCAACGTCGTGGTTGGGTGATGGAAGCGCCGTTGCGCAAACATGTGAGAACCTTGATCACGATGTAGAACCGAGATTGGGCCGCGATTCCAAGATAATGAGCAAGCAGGTTCGTTGCTGCACTTGTCGTTGGACCGGAAATATCGACGCGCTCAGCCTTGCGCCATCTCTGGAGTTTGTAGGGAAAGAAAAAAAAAAAAAGAAAGGTCGAAAGCGCGGCGAATTGTGATTCGCTGAGTTCGCGACAGGTGCCAACCTGCGAGGGAAGGCTTGCCAAGGGTCTTCAGTCCGAGGCTTAGCCGAGTCCAATGGCTCTCCGTCTTGGAAAGATGATGGACCAGACCAGGTCGCTGGACCGCCTCTGTACAGCAAGGGTCCATTCCATGCCTGTCCATCCCGTGACGCCAGATGATGGCCCCTGATTGGGCTACAGCCCTTTGAGGAAATGACGGCAGATTGGACGTTTCCCGACGTCCACACCCACGGAGCGTTTCAGCAGATGCGCCGAGTGAAGGATGCAGAGCGCAAATGAAACCCACAAGCGACATGGCTTCCCGGAAGGAAGAGGCATACAGGGTAGGCTTGCTAATGTGCAAATTGGGGAAAGTGGAGAGACGGTGGATGTGGGAAGGGATGTGGGAAGGTGGGAGAGAAGGACCGACCACTGACCAGGAGGTGCCCTCCAGGCTCGTCCGTCGACGGTGACCAGTGACCAGTTTGTCCCTGAGCCGAAACGACTCATCATCCATTCGGAACCCAGCGTCTTGTCACTCTTCCATTCACCACCCGTCAGTCCGTCGACCATTTTCTTCATTACCGCCCTCGCTGCCTTATCCTCCTCCTCTGTACTCTGTACACAATCACTCCTTGCATACATACGCCGGGCCGCTGTCTGGAGCCCTCGACTCGCCTCTCCTGCCTGCTTCGACGACGGTGCCCAGACACAGGAAACCGCAGGAACCGCCAGACCGTCTCGACTCTCCGACTTCGCCGGCCATATCCGCGGGCCATCCTCAGCCTACCGAGCCTTGCGAGCCAGACGCCCTCGTAGTCTGACTTCGCCCTCGATCCCCCGAAAGTCAATCAAAGCTACTGCGTCATACACGCCCGCACATTCTCGTATCACCATCTCGTAGTTGGCGACCCGGAGAACCCGCGACGCCGTCGTCTTCGCTGCTCTTTGCCACCCGACTAGACTACGCTGGTCTTGTCCTCTTCCTCCCGTGTTCGACAATACCGCCAAGCTGTCTTCCCCAATTCTCCTCCCGCGTACCGTTTCCTACGACGCGGGCACCAAACCTCCGCGTCGTGGAAACACATACTTGGACATGACCGACCGCAACAATTCATCTCGTAGGAGGAGATCCAGTAGCATCTTGAAAGTCTATCATGAACCGCCCGAGACTCTTGAGCAGATCAGTGATCAAGCTGCTCTGCCGAACTTGAACGCCAATTGGACCAGCGCCAAAGGTACGCTACTGCCCGCCATTGTGCTTTGCCACCCGAAAAAGTCAAGATTGCCCCATGGCAGCCACTCGACTCCGATTGTACACACACGTACACGCGCACAGCCAGCTGGTACTTGCTAGCTGTGCTTCGCCATACAAATGAACTACTGAGAGACATGCATTTACTGACGGGCTGCAATTGTATGCAGGTGCTTGGACCATCCACATTGTGTTGATCGCCGCGCTCAAGATCTTCTACGACATCATCCCCGGCGTCTCGCAAGAGACATCATGGACGCTAACGAACATGACATACATGTTTGGCTCATACCTCATGTTCCATTACGTGCGTGGTGTTCCGTTTGAATTCAATAGCGGAGCCTTTGACAACCTGAACATGTGGGAACAAATTGACAATGGCGCTCAATACACGCCGACCAAGAAGTTTCTTCTTAGCGTCCCCATCGTGCTGTTCCTTTTGAGTACGCATTATACACATTACGACTTGGCATATTTTATCATCAACTTCCTGGCTGTTTTGGCCGTGGTCATTCCTAAACTGCCGTTTGTATGCTGCCGCCCCCCCCCCCCCCCGCTCGTGTCTTGACCAAGGTGACTCCCTTGTTGACAAATAGAGTTTGCCTGCTAACCTGTTGTCGCAAAACAGAGCCACAGGATGCGATTCGGCCTATTCTCAGGCCCACCCGAGGAGGACTAGGGCTTCAAGTCGGAAGTCGCAATTCGCTCAATGGCACATGGTTGAAAAACGCGGACACGGTGTTTTTACACAATGGCGGCAACTTCAGAAAGTTTGAAAAAAAAAAAACAAAAACAAAAAAAAAACAAGAAAGAGTAGAGGCGTCATGGTGTCATGGTAGATTGCACGGAGAAGAAAAGCCCAATACCAATAGCGAGCATACTCTGGTGCGTGTTCTCCCGCTACGAGAATTTTCCTTCTGTTTTTCTTCGCGCCGACTCTCGGAGGTAGGAATTTGATATGGACACCAGTGGCGATTTCTATTCTGCTCTCGCTTTCCGTCCGGCAATGACTACTAGTTAGAAGCAAAACTTGTTCGATGTCATCGCGTGCATTTTTCTCATCAGGCCTAATCAAGTGTTGATGTTTTTGTTGGGGTGCCTGACCGTCTCCAAGCCCCAACATGCAATGTTTATGTGTTCTGACGAATGATGTCCAAGTTGCTAAAAGTCGACTTGTAGGTCCGGACTCCATATTGGAATAGTCGACGTGTCCTAAGGATGATGGCGTTCTTAGCAAATGCCCTTTGCCATATTGAGTTGGCCTTGAGCCTTTGGCCTGATCTATCCCAGCCACTCGAGACGCGACGCGCGAGGCAATCTACAGTGTCATTCTTTTTAGCTTCTGCAATGCCCATGGAAGAAAAGAAGCTTTGGCATCCCCCACTCACCAAGCCACGACTCCGTCCTAGCAAGCCAAGTCTTGATTTGACCAGGACGACACAAGGCAGATCAATGATTTCACCAAAGATGTTAGTTGCCAGTTTCCCTTGGGCAGAGATATAAAGCCAGTGCCCACGGTCTGACAAGAGTTGTTTTCCTTGCTACCTTCTGTTCGTCCCCGTGTTGCGTCGACCCGGTCTCCCCTCTCATCTCCCCTCTCATCTCCCCTCTCATCTCCCCTCTCATCTCCCCTGACCTCCCAACCCTGATTCGTTTCCTCCTAATCTTGTCTCTTCTACTTGTCCGCTCCTCCATTCAAGATGAAGGTCCAGACGCTTGTCCTCTTGGCCGGTGCGGCCCTCAATGGCGCCCAGGCCTTTCTGCTTCCCAAGGGCCACGAGGCGGGGAAGCACTCCTCGCACTCGCCCTCGCCCTCGCCCTCGCCCATGTCGGATGCCAACCCCGCGCATCATGAGATGGTGATGGCGGCCAAGCTTCCAATCGGCAAGCACCAAAAGGTTGACAAGAATTCCACCGAATTCGTGGTGCGCAAGAACATTGGCTATTCCCACCCCCCTTCTGATGAGAAGGACACCGACCCGTATGATCCGACGACTGCGGTGGACGTCCCGAGGGATGAGACCGAACCGCGCGACCCGAAGCAGGACGAGTCTGCTCCTGCCTCGGGCGAGGATGAGTTGTTTCCCCCTGCGGATGAGGACGAGTCTGCCGACCCTGTGGAAGAGGACGGGAACCATAACGGAGCTGTCTTCTTCGAGGCTGAGCCTGTCGACCCTGTGGAAGAGGACGTGAATCATAACGGAGCCGTCTTCTCCGAGGATGACTCTGTTGCCCCTGGGCAGGCCGAAATTCTCGCGGCAGAGGCTGGCAAAAAGGCCAAGAAGACAACCTCTGTTCGCGCGACAGCAACTGCGGGCACTCACACGCATCTCAAGGCCCTGGCAACGACTTATACCCGTTCTGACGAACCCGAGGACGTCACCACCGAGAGCTTCCGTCCTCGGATCGTCCACACCACGACAAACACTTCCCACCATCACCACCACCACCATCATCACGCTCCCGCCACGACCAAGGCTCACCACCACAACCAGACTACGCTTGCTGCGACGGAGACTCACCACCACCACAATCACACTACGTATGCTGCGACGGAGACTCGCCACCACAATCTCACTACGGATGCTGCGACGGAGACTCTCTTCCACCTTACTCCGACGGCGGAGCCTGTCGAGGCCAAGGTGACTTCTACGGCTACTACCGATGACATGAACGGCCTCCTCCCCGAAGCCACCCACAAGAAGAGCACCCGTCACCACAGTCACACGGCAGAGCTTCTCGAGGCCAAGGTGACTTCTACGGCTACGACCGATGACATGAACGGCCTCCTCCCCGAAGCCACCCACAAGAAGAGCACCCGTCACCACAGTTTCGCGGCAGAGCTTCTCAAGGCCAAAGTCACTTCCACAGCGTCTAGCCACCACGTTGACGGCCTCCTTCCCGAAGCCACCCGCACCGGGAACAACCCTGCCTCCATCGGCCACGGGATTCACAATGTACCCATTCTATGCGACGCTCCACCCTGCCAGCCAGGCAAGCCAATCCCTTCCACGTCCTCCACAAGCACCACCAGCCTCGTGAACCCGAACCCGAGCAGGAAGACCAAGGCCGGGAAGCACAGGAAGGAATCCCCCGGGAAGCACAGGAAGGAATCCCCCAAGTACGAGCTCATCACCACCACCACCGAGTCCCTTCTCTGGGCTCGCGAGGCCCGTCAGGTGGATCCCGCCCAAACGGTCCAGTACCCGACCATGACGCCGCTGGCCGGAGACCTGGACCTGGACGACGAGCCGGCCGTCACGCCGGAAGCTCTCGCCGTGGCTGTCTCCAGGCCCGGAAACAACGGGACGTGCCACAGCGGTGTGTGCCCCACCGCCGCGCCCGTGAGTGCCGGTGTCGAGACCGCCGCCGGCCCGGCCATGGCCTTGGTTGCCGTCATTGCGGTCGGCATCTTCCTCCTTTAGGGGGGGGGAAGAAAAAGAATGAAGAAAAGGTTCGACGCCCCCCCCCCCTTCCCCCTAACCCCCCCCCTGGCGGGGGGGCCTCGATAACCCCTCGCGGCGGATAGGTAGAACCTTGCTCTTTCTAAAACAAAGGGGCAGAAAGAAAGAAAAAAAAAAAGGGACAAGACTCGACACTGCGCCACGGTCTCACGGCCCTCGTTAACCCCTCGCGGCAAATAAAACCCCTCCTCTTGTAAAAAAAATATGGAAGAAGGAGAAGAAAGAGGATGACAAGAAGCAGTGAGGCCATTCAAGGCCTGAGAAGCAAAATGTCCCTCATCTTGCTGGTGCTGCAGCAGCAGTTTCTTGATTTGCTTTGTTTGACTTTTGCTGAGATTGGCACGAGATTGACACGAGATTGTTTTTTTTTTTTTCCCAAAAGTTTTCTGTATGCTGGGTTTCATCCCTTGCCATTCCTTTCATTTTTCTTGTCCCGTGATCGGGCGTGTGTAATGTTTTGTAACTTATGTGTGGTGTAATGAATGGGCTGGATCTGGAACCGGCACGGCTTCATGTCGTGGGGGTTTTGGGTGGGTAGCAGTAATGATAATACCAATTTGCTTTGTTGTGTGTATCTTCTTCTTCTTCTTCTGCTGTTTCCGTCCCGATCATGGCCGGGATGCGTCGTGGTTGTAAGCAGGAGGATGCTCGTTGTAGGGCCTGCTTTTGTGGGTGGCCGTGCATTTGTTCCTGTCTGGCTGTGAGTAGGCGGGGAGCATGCCGGGGGCAAAGTTTGATGGATGATCTACGCGAGTTGGATGTGCGTTGTCTGACCGTGTGAGTACATACCTACCTACCTAGGTATCTAGGTCGGTGGGTAGGCATTTAACTCATGAGGGCGGAAGATGGCGGAACAGGTAAGGTAGGGTATGTAAGGACTTTCAGAACAAGAAGACAATCGTATGCATATAAATAAGAATATTTTTCCTTGACCAAGTGGGCTATTCCTACATTAGAGACCCCTGCTTCAGCAAGACACTCAGAGCACCAGATCAAGCAGACAATGACCCCGGAGAGGAGGTCCCAATTAGGTCATGTATGAAGAACAGCTCCATGAAACGCGCGTACGCACAATGAAACTAAACACCCTCTGCTTCAGTGCATCCATTGACGGCCAGCTAGCCACGATTGCCATACGCCTCTTCGTCGATATATGAAGGAGAAAAAAAAAAAAAAAAAAAAAGAAGAAGCGATTTGGCTTCAAGAAATCACTGTTCGTGTTGGTTTCTTCAGCCACCTACATTCGCGGCCCATTATGTTGCTTCGGCGCATACACACACACACACACACACACACAGAGAGGGAGAGAGACAAGCAGCCAAAAAGAGGAAAGAAAGAAAGACGCGTCTTGCATACTGTTCTCGTGGTAACAAACGAAGCGTGAATCCATCGTTTCACCTCCAGAAACGGCGTCGTCGACCGACACCACCGGCGGTCGTGGCGGTGGCCGGAGCCTCATTCCACGACTCCTTGTGACGGCCCGAGCCGGTCCTGTCCCTCCTCCGGGCGCAGCAGCATGTGAACAAGACGATGGCCGCGCCGAGGAGGGTCAGGAGCGCGGCGACGAGAACCAGCCAGATGCCCGAGCCCCATTTCGCGCGGCTGACGCCATGGCCATTGACGTCGCGCTTGACGATGCCAAAGGCGACAAAGTCGCAGATCATGGCCACCAGGGTGACGACAAAGGCGACGAGCGAGACGACGGACGCGAGCAGGGAGCCCACGGCGCCGGCGCAGCAGCAGAGGAGCACGGCGATGAAGCAGAGGCCCATGGCGACGGGGTGGAGGACCATGACGCGGGTCAGGCCCTTGGCCGTGTCGGCGGCGGCGCTGCCAAAGTTGGTGCCGTCGAGGCTTCTCATGAGCGCGGCCGGGTTGTAGCCGATTCTGGAGCGGGTGCAATCGTCCGAGGCGCCGCGGATGCCCCTCACACAGTATCCAAAGGTGCCAAAGGTGACTTGCCGCGCCGATGCCGCGTTTCTGCCCAGGTTGACGTGCATCATCGAGAGGCCGTTTGCCACGGGGGCCGTGATGGTCACGACGAGGAGAAGCACAAAGGCCGCCACCAGGCACAAGGTGCCCGTGTGGTGGACGAATCTGCCGAAGCCCATCCTGCCTCGCTCGGTTCGGATTTTTTTTTATTTATCTCTTTTGACCTCTCTTTCCGCTTGCGCTTGGGCGTGTGCTCTGTATGTCTGAAGCTCGACGAGCGTGGAGCGTGGAGCGTGGAGCGTGGGTTGCGGCGGCGAGAGTGACGACTTGGACCCAGTCAGCCAGCACTCCGACGTTGGGTTGGGTTGTTTTTGGGTCCGGCCGGGCACGGGCAACGATATAAATCATCCATGTCGACCGGGCTGGGGGGGGGTGACGTGTGACGTGTGTGACGTATTCACACACGATGAGCTTGCCAAGATGAGGTCAGACAATCAGAGCCCGTGGTGGCTGGCATTGGTGCCACGGTGGGTTCCAAGGCACTGCCGACGACTTGACCAGTCATGCCCCAGCCCCATGTCAGAAAAATCAGAAAAAAACCAAGGACAGGCTGCGTCGGCACGGCCAGGAGCCACACTGTCCCCAATCAGCTGACGATGCTGCGCGTGGCTGCGCACCATTCGTCGTGGCTCATCAGTCATCGCCCGGGCCGCCCCAAGCCCAGCCGTCCAGGATTCGGGTACTTGCCATTTGCTACTCCCTGTGTGGCGGATTGCGGATTGCGCATCTGGCTCGGGAGCCAGCTTTTCAGACGCAGGCGCTCCGACTTGGAATCGGTCCTGAACCCGCCGCTGCAGCCAGGCCCGAGCAGCCAGTGCGCCAGCCCCGTGGCCGCCATGTTCTGCGGCAGCGAACGCGCCAGAGTTGCGTGCACGTATGATTTGTCCTTGACATAGGCCGAGGGCCACGATCGGTGCAGTGTGGACCGGCTGGCGGCAAAGCTGTGCTCGTAGTTTGGCTCCGGGAATATCTCGAGCTTGAACTGTGCTTGTTCAGAGACGGGAGCGAATTCGTCGTCGCCCGTGGCCGTGGCCGTGATGGACGGCCGGGTGCTGTCGCTGTTGAATGCGTTGGAGACATCACCTTCCACCAAGTCGGCAATGTGAACGTCCGTCTTCTTTCTGGGCGCGGGCATTCGGTACATGAGGGGACTGCAGGCGACGAGTCTTGCCGCCGTGGTCGCCTCCCTGGTGACGGACACGAAGTTTGCGTGATAGCCCTGCCGTTTCCAGCACCGATTGTCAGAGATGGCTGGAGCATGGAAGGGAAGAGAGGAGCTGGGACCGTACCGGTGTCATGGTGAAGACGTCAACAGGTCCGTATTGCTCCAGCACTTGCAGCACGGAGCGCCGCTCTGCAAACGTGACGGGCGTGGGAGAAACGAGCACGCGGATTGACCGCTCGGCGACGGGACGACGGGCAAGGATTGCGGTCGATTGCATTGTGACGAAGCTGCTGGCACGAGGGCAGTTGTATCTAGCAATGACGAACAAGGAACAAGGAGAAAAGGGTTGTTGAAGCTTTGACAAACAATCGAAATTTGCACCTCCAGCCAATCAGTCAGGCTGCGACGAAACCGGGGAGCCGAGTGGGGACCTGCCCGAGCCCACCAATGGCAAGGCTGCGCGAGCTCAGCTTCCGTTCACGCGGTGCCTTCACGCGGTGCGCACCTCATCGGCGTGCAAATCAAGCCAGTCTCACGAGCCACGAACAGTTGTGTGCAAGCCATTCGGACGCTCCTCCATCTGCGACATGGCAACTCCCACGCCCATGAAGCATGCGCCCTCGCAACAGGGTCGTACGCCCTCGCAGCTCGCAGCTGCCACGCCTCCCGTCTCCACGCCCTTCTCCAATCCCGCCCAAGCCGCCTTCTCTCCGCGCGGGCCCAGGTCATCGCCCCAGCAAGTCAAGAAATCGCCGGCGACGTCGAGCCTCATGGGTCACTCGGCCATGGTCGCCTTCAACTTTGACAGTCCCTCGACTGCCGCGGCCATGGGCGCCCTGGGAATGGGCGGCTCCTTCGACATGGGCCTCGACAATGTCGGCGTCCCCGGACTGGATGCGATTGGCGCAGCGCTTGCGAGCGAGGACGACAAAGTGAAGCGGTTGGATACGATCCTGGAAATCCTCAGTGTTGGTTCAAAATCCTCGTGATGGGAAAAAGAAGACAAATAAACTCCTTGTATACATGCATTCTGACACCCCTCGAACCACACAGACCAAGAAAGGCCTTGTCAGCGAGGCAAGTCTCGAACGCCTGGCACAGCGAATCGGACTGGAACTTCTCTCCGAGGAGCAAAGAACGGCCCGCGGCCGCAAGACAAGAACATTGGCCATTGCTGGATCAGCAATCGCGCTCGACATCGTTCTCGACAACAACATTGTGCAGAGCGTTTCTCTCGCCTACCACGGCTCTGCCCCGTCCGTGGCCGAGCACATGGACGCAGCTGGCCAGATCCTGCTCCGCGACCTGACTCTGCTGCCCGGCCAGAGCCCGCTGACCAAATCCCTCGAGAGCTTTGCCTCCAACTTTGAGCGCCTGGCCGGCTTGGATAAGCTCAGCATCGTGCCCGGGCTCGACTGCCACGAGGCTTTGGCGGGCGTCTACACCAGCCTGAAGAGGCTGTATGACTGGGACATGTCCAGGCTGCGAGAGGACAGCGCGATGAAGGCGAGATCGGAGGGATATCTTCGCAACATGGTCATGTGCTCGAGGCACGGCCGACCGGCGATGCATGAACGGGGCCGGGTTGGGCTGGCCTGGCAATACTGGAAACAACACCGATACCTCGAGCCCCTGACGGACGAACTGTCCCCGGTGCGCGACAGCGGCGACAGGGTCTGGTCTCTTCTTCTGGGCTGCGATGCCCTGGATGGCATGGGGGTCCCGCCCGTCCGAGTGTCCGAGAACTGGATCCCCAAGGACGTCGTCCGAGAAGACGCGACGTTCAGCCCGCCCAAGACAGTGCTCGACTGGCAAGAACCCGACAACATGTCGCTGCCGCAGTCCAACGACAACAAGGACGCCGCCATGGACCTGCTGCAGCCCGACCTTTCCACAACGAGGGTCCCCCGGGTCATGTTCACCGTCGCGTTCGACCCCCCCGTCGTCCTCCCCCAGAACGACTGGGCCCGCCTCTACATGTGCGCCAATGTCAACCCGCCCAACCTCCAGAACGACATGATGCCGCGCGGGCTGCCTCCCTCGCCGCCCACCTTTGACAGCCTGCTCTTCCCCTTCCCGCCGGGCGTCAAGGTCGATCCGAGCGAGCCGCGGGCCATCTCGCGCCAGCGGCAGCTCCGCGTCTTTGATGACGGGGCCACGACGACGGAGACCTCGTCGCGCGTCACGCGCCATAGCAACACGCTCTTCATCTACAAGCCCATCTACTCCCAGGTCGTGTCCGAGATGCCCTTCTCCCATCCCCGGCAGCTCCTGGACATGCTCCCCCTCTTGCGGCAGTATGCGTTCCTGTCCACGCTCCTGGAGAACAGCTTCGGCGCGCAAACAAGACCCGCCGAGTCGTCGTCGCCCGGGATGCCGACCCCGTCGTCGTCGTCGTCGTCGGACGAGGCCCTCTTTGCAGACACCAAGACCAAAAGGGACCAATTGTCAGGCTTTGTGGACGTCGACACGGCCACGACTCCCGAGCGCGCACACCACCACCACCACCACCACCACCACCAACAACACCAACAACAACAACACACAATCTCTTCACTGGGCCCGACCTCGACCTCTCCCTCGACTCAACTTGACGTCACCCTCTGGGTGCATCCCGCGCCGCAGATGCAAGTCGTCTTCCCAGTCGGTCAGTCCACGGCCAACATTTCCCTCAAGATCCTGGAGGGCGGCGTGGTGGAGATTCTGGACGAGAATGTGCTCGCGCCCGAGGGGGATGCGGATGCGGATACTAAGCGCCGGCAGCGGAGGGCCGGGTTCACGCGCGACAAGCTGGCGAGGGTACTGGAGCATCTGGAGGATCTGTGCAAGTGGGCCGAGTGGATTCGAACGAGGCTGTGAATCGGGGAAATGGGAAAGGGGGGGGGGGGAGGGGGGTGCGTGGGTTTTGCGCTCACTCTCAAACTTGTCCTTGCCTACGTAGATAAAGCCGGGGGGGTCGACGACGGACGAGGTAAAGTAGTAGACCATGATGGCGAGGGCCGGGGCTTGTGCTATTTTTTTGCACAGCCACGCAAACCGTTTTTCTTGGGTTGCGTGCGGATCGTGAGTGTGTGTGTGTGTGCGCTCTCAAATGCCGAGATTTCGCTTCGGGTGGAGGCAGGAGGGACTTCCCGAGGGGGGATGGTGAATCAAGCAAAGAATGAATTAATTGGTGGTGGGGCGCGGGGAGGAGGTGGTTTGGTAAGCACTGGCATTGCAGGCACTGCAGGCATTGCAGGCACTGCAGGGTAGGTGGTGGACAAGTGGGAAAAAAGAGGATGAACGTACGAGCGTGGCGCCAACGGGCATCGACTTTCAACCGGATATGCATGTGCGGATATGGAAAGCTTGACGACGGACAGTGGGACGCGGCCGAAGTGCGTCGACCAGAGTCAGAGTCGCGGGTGGACTGGATTTTCAGTCATCAAGCTGGAAGACGAATAACGGAAACTGGGTGTGTGGCCATCACGGCAATCACCCCGTTATTTCATCGCCCGTTTGCACCTTCCTCTGATCGTCAATTGCACCTTCCAAATTCGCTGCTTTGAGCAACGCTTGTCATTATTTTATTGCCTTGAGCTTTGGTGGGCTTCCCCCTGCTTTTTATCAGATACCCATTCAATTCAATTTTGCCCGGGTGGACTGTCTCTTTTTTTTTTTCCCCTTCTCTTCGGGTTGGCCGACAGTGGTGGAGACAACGATGCATGCCCCGTCGATTGGCGGAAATAAGCGGCGCAAAAAACATCGAATATAAATAGAACCAGAACCGGACTCCGGACTCCGGACACTGCGCGCACGAGGGACGAGGCTGACCAGTGACGACTCACGAGACGTGTTTGTTGCGTCCGAGACTCGCTCCGAGGCCGGCAGGACAGCTGCCAACGTGTGCGTGTGCGTGTGCGTGTGCATGGAGCCGCATTGGAACGGGGCCTGGCCCCACCTGCTGCGAGTCCAAGCCCAAGTGCGCGTCCAAGTGCGCGGTGTCCGTCTGCGTCTGCAACCTCGTCTGCAACCTCGTCTGCATCATCGTTGCCCGCTGCAACCTCAGCTCCATCGTCTGCACCCGTGGCGTTGCGAGCTGCCCCGAATCCCGTCCGCCCCGGCTGCGCCGTCTGCTTCTTATCACTCAACCCTCGTCCTCCTCCACCGCCTCCCTCGCTGCTCTCGATACTTTGCCTCGTTCGCAACGGCAACGGCAACGGCAACGGCACCGACGTCTCCCCCAAAAACACAACCCACCATGCTCAGAGACTTTGAGCAGGTCCTCAAGGGCAAATACCCTGCCAAGGCGCATGCCAGGCGCGTCGTCGAGCTCATGCGCAAATCCAGGCCCGATGCCAATATTGGTGTCATCTACCTCGAGGCTCGCCCGACCAAGATGCAGGAGGACAATGACTCGCCCGAGCCCTTCAGACAGCGACGGTACTTCTACTATCTGACTGGCTGTAACGTGGCCGACTGCGCCTTTGCCTACGACCTACAGTCTGGCAAGTCCACCCTCTTCATCCCCCCCATTGACCCCGACGACGTCATCTGGTCCGGTCTTCCTCTCAGCATCGACGATGCCCTGCAGCGATACGACGTGGACGAGGTCAGGTTCACCACCGAGGCCAACGCCACCTTGACGCACCTGGCCCAGCAGAGCCCCAAGTCGACCGTCTTCGCCATTGCCAACCAGGTCTCGGATCACATCACCTTCCTGCAGTTCGGAGACAAGGATTTCGAAACAGTCAAGGCCGCCATAGACGCGTCCCGGGTCTTCAAGGACGAGTTCGAGGTGGCCATGATTCAGAAAGCAAACCACATCGCGAGCCAGGCCCACCGAGCCGTGATTGAGCGCGCCAAAACCGCCGCGACCGAGCAGGAGCTTTATGCCACCTTCCTGGAGCGGTGCATCTCCCACGCTGCGCCCGAGATGCCCTACCATCCCATCGTGGCCGCTGGCCGAGCCGCGGCCACGCTACACTACGTGGGCAACGACGCGCCCCTGAGCGGCAAGTTGAACTTGTTGATCGACGCTGGATGCGAGTGGAACAACTACGCGTCCGACATTGTAAGTGGCTGAAGTCCGACCGGACTGGATGAGCTCGCGCATTGTATCTGCGACTGACCCATCATCCCCCACACACCGCAGACCAGAACCTTTCCTCTGACGGGCAAGTTTACGCAAGAGTCGAGAGAAATCTATGCCATTGTGTCCAGGATGCAAAAGGAATGCACTGAGCGCATCAAGGCCGGCATCGTATGGGACCATCTCCACCTCCATGCACACAGGATCGCGGTGGAGGGTCTGCTGGCCCTCGGTATCTTGAAGGGCGATGTTGAGGGGATTCTCGAAGCCCGGACCAGCGCCGCCTTCTTCCCCCATGGACTTGGTCATTATCTGGGCTTGGATACCCATGACAAGGGAGGCAACCCCAATCCCAACGACAGCGATGTGCTGTTCCGATATCTCAGACTCCGCGGCCAAGTTCCTGCCGGTGCCGTGGTGACCGTCGAGCCGGGCGTGAGTAGCCATCCCCGTTTGCCACACCCGCTGCCACACCCGCTGGTGCCCGCTGACTCGGTCACAGGTCTACTTTTGCGACTTCATCATCAAGCCGTACCTCGATCACCCCCTTCACAGCAAGTACATTGATTCCCACGTCCTCGACCGATACTGGGACGTCGGTGGCGTGCGGTGAGTGTATTCCTCCTTCTCCTCCTGCGCTGCTGATCCGAGACTAACACCGGCTCGACGACTCTGGCAGACTCGAAGACAACATTTACGTCACGGAGAATGGCTTCGAAAACCTGACAACGGCGATCAAGGAAATGGCCGACGTCGAGGCTGCAGCCGCGCGAGCCAGTTGAAGGCAATACAACTGCAAAAGGAGTCACACACTGCGCCCCCTTTCCTTTTTTTTTTTTTTCTTGTCGATGGGAAGGAAAGTTTCAGGAGGGGGGGGGGGGGGGGGGTTTGAATATCCACACCCATATTGGTGGGGGTGGCAAACTTCCATGCGCTTTAGAATTGAAACTTGAATGTTCTTTCGCTGCTTTTGCTGCTTTTGATGCCTGCCTTTTCTTTTCTTCGTAGCTGCTGCGCGACGACTGTGAGGCGAGACATGTGCGCGCCTGGCCCATGTGTGTGATGCGGATGCTTACTATTGCGCACGTAGGTTGTGATGTGTGTGTTCTCTTTCTCTCTTGTTTGTGATTGTGATTGTGATTGTTACTTTTGTTTTGGTTCTCTGGTATAGAAAATCTTGAGGTCGTGTCTTTTACGTTGACAAAGGCTTCGTGAGAACAAATGTCTTTTTTTTTTTTTTTTTTTTTTTTTTTTTTTTTTTGGGTTCTTTGGTATCAACAGAATTTTGATTTTGATCTCATGTCTCTACATCGACAAAGCATTCTTAAGAACATATGCCCGCCCCTTTTCTTTTGAAACCTTTATTTCAGGGGGGAAAGTCCCGCCTCTTCCATCACATGGGCCAAGCTGACCTTTATATCCAACAATGAGGGGGAGACCCTCTCCTCCATCTCTATTCTACATCCATCTCTGTTCTTTTCGTACAACTCGCTTCTTCCACACTCAGTCTTGCTCCCCTTCTCCTCCATCGTGGGACGGTTCCCCCCCCCCCCGCCGGCCCGCACGCGAGCACCCTCCCCCCCTCGAGCCGGAGACACCAATCCGCGTCCTGCACGGCCTCGAGGCGGTGCGCAATCGTGATGACGGTACTTCCGGCCAGCTCCCGTCTCAGGATGCGCTGCACCGCGGCGGCGGTGCCGCGGTCGATGGAGGCGGTCGCCTCGTCGAGGATGACGAGCCCGCTCCTGCGCAGGACGGCGCGCGCAATGCCCACGAGCTGGCGCTGTCCCTGGCTGAGGTTC
>SRQA01000655.1:0-18534 GCA_018360365.1 Claviceps citrina | reverse complement strand
CCCTCTAGATAATAAAATAAGAAAAGATTAAGAGAAAGCCTCTAGCCCTTAAGGTTATAGTAAAGAGGCTATCTCTAACCCTCTAGTTAGAAGCTTAGGGGATGCCTCTAGCCCTCTAGGTTAGTTAATTAATAAAAATAGAACACTTCTTTTTAGAGACTATATATATATTCTATTAGGTCTCTGTAAAGAGATCTTAATACTAGTTTATAATAATAAAGCCGCAGGGTATTAGGGAGTTAGCAAAACACTTTATTAAATTACTAACTAATACTACTAGCTACGCATAAGAAAAGATATTAAAGAACACGTTTGCACTTATTTTAATTATTAAGTATTAAAGCTAAGGCAGTATTAACCTTATAGTAAACTTACTACACTCCCTGTACTAGACTAACCCTTCTAAGAGCTATTAATAGACTTTATTATAGGATTTCCACTAGTAAAGGGATTAGGATCTAAGATATATAACACTATCCTTATAATAGTTAACTAATTTACAAAGTATACTATTTATATGCTAACATTAAAGCAATTAAGTAGTAATAGTTTAGCTACGCTTTTTATTAATTTAGTCTTTAAAGATTATAGTATCCCGGAAGGCATTATAACTAACCGCGAAATAACTTTTATAAGCTCTTTCTAGCAAACCTTCTACTATAACATTATAACTAAGCGTTAACTAAGCACTATATTCTATCCTTAAATAAATAGTTAGACTAAACAAATAAACTAATTACTTAAGCATTATTTACAAGCCTTTGCTAGCACTAAACAAACTAATTAGGTTTACCTTTTACTAATAGCGTAATTTATATATAATACAAGCTACTATAGCTCTCTCTGCAAATCCCCTACTAAGGCACTTTAAGGTTTTATACCTAAAGGCCTATTATATACAAAGAGAATAACTACTATAATAAATAAACAAGCTAAGTTGCGTGGAGCAAAGCTATAATATAAACATAAAGAGACACAGAAGCTCCTATAATATATACAAGCTATATAAGCTAAGTATTATAATTAAAAGAGAATACTAATAAAATTTAATATAGGAGACTATATTCTTTTGTCTACAAAAAATATTAATTTATAGCAACTAAGTAAGAAGCTTATAGCAAAGTACCTAGGACCCTACAAAATTATTAAGTTAATTAGAAATCATAGGTTAGCTTACTATATAAAGCTCCTAAAAGGCATAAGACTTTATAATATCTTTTATATTTTAAACTTAGAATTATATAAGGGAGATCTAAAGAGCGTACTAGAAGTAATATAGTAAGTAGCTCTCCTCGCAGGAGAAGATCCTTTATATATTATAGAAGAAATTATTACCTATAAGCATTAGGGAAACTAATAAAAGTACCTTATTAAATAAGAAGGTTATAATAACTTAGAGAATATATAGATATATTGCCGTGACTTTACAGATCTATAAGTCCCTTAGGAATATAATTAAAGAATTCTTTAAGAGGAAGCTAGTGTATAGTAATAAGATTAAGAAATAAGGGGGAAGAAGGTTTAAAGGAATTAGAAGTGGGGAAGCAGTAATATTATAGGTATTACAAAGGATATATATAGATTAGAAGCATTAGAAATTTTTAATATTAGTTTATAATATTTAAAATTAGGCGATATAAAGGGAACCTTCTATAACTAAGACAGTTATAAGCGGAGAGGGTTACCCTATTAGGACTAGAAAGCTATAAGGTTACCTTAGGCTAATAGGATTTATTTACATAAGCAAGCCTTTGTTAAATTCGCGTTATATAATAAGGTTATTCGCCGCGTATAAGCGCTAGACTTATAGTAAGGTATAACTGCTAGACTTATAGCAAGGACTAGAGGCATATAATACTTGTGATTATATAAGCATAGACCTCTAACTAGATTAGATAGAAGGGGGCAAGAATTAAGACTGTCACCTATTACTACATACCTTCGAATAAGCCGTGACTTCCTTAATCTCTCACTCTGATATCCCTAACCTATTCATGACACGTAAAGTCCTAGTTTTTTATTACTAAGACCGTGACTTTTAACTTTTATATCCTAGGCAAGGCTAGGGAAAAGGCAGTTTCTAGCCACTTTACTATAATAGCTAATATAATAGAGAAGCTAGCCCCGAAAATGCTAATTAGTATAAACTTTATGCATAATTATAGTGTTAAGATTAACTTTGTGAACCTAAAGGTTATCTTCCGCTCTATTTATAACATAACTATATAGGGAAGAATCTTTTACCCTTCCTATATAGTTCCTACACAGAGGGTGACCGCTATAAATAGCATTACTATTGCGCTAAACTATACAGTACTCTTGCAGGTCTACTAGAAGGACCTTAAAGACTACTAGAAGACTAGTGTTTACTATTTCTTCTTAAAAAACTACTATATTTTTAATAGTATCCTTAAGCAGGGCTAAACAAAGATAGTGCTAGTTATAAATACTTTAGACTAGCTAATCTATATTAAATAATTTTAATAGCTAGGCTAACTAAAGGGCATTAACTTTGTAGACTCTAACTATATAATTAAGAATTTCTATAACCTTACAGCCTTTTATAGTAAGGATATTATTCTTAAAAAGGAGTGTAATAATATACTAGAACTATAGGATATCCTTTCTATAGTAGAAGCTACTACTCTAAAAGAGGGTCCTAATAAAGGTCCTAATAACCTTAACCTAAAGGCTGTTAATAGAGGTATCCTATCTTATAGCATCTCCTGCCCTAATAATATCCTATTTATCACGAATAAATTTAGCGTAAAGATTACTAATATTAATCCCATTGCTGTAGCAAGGCTTGTGAAGCTTACTAACAAATATAATATATACTATAACTAAGGCATTATACCTATGCTAGAGGAAGACTATATACACATTAATTTTATTAATAATTAGCAAAACTAGCTTAAGCCCTCTAGAGTCTATAACCTTAGCCGCAAAGACTTTAAGAAGTTTAGCGAAATCTTTAATAAGAAGCATAAGGCTAGTAAGGTATCCTACCTTAGCATAGGAGAGAAGGCTTTGTGCCCCTGCCCTAGCTTTATAGTATAGCGTAACACTAGAAAGGAACTTAAAGGTTATATAGTAATTAATATAAGACTAGTAAATAGCATTACTATTCCTAATATATATCCCCTTCCTAATTAAGGCGACATTATAGGGGATGCCTATAGAAAAGCTTAGATCGCCCTCCTTAATATATCTAGCTTCTTTAACTAGCTCCCTATCTAGAAGGACTACTAAAATAGGATAGCTATTTTATTTAAGTAGGGAATTAAGATATCCTACATTATAATATAGGGATATAAGAACTTGCCTGTGTACGCCTAGCATTTTATAAATAAGTTATTCCGTAAGTATTACGCCTTTATCTATGTATATATTAATAATATTACTATTTTCTCTAACACATTAGAGGAACACCTAAAACACCTTAAAATTCTATTTAAAATCCTCAAACAGAGTCGCCTACACATCACAGCTAAAAAGTTGTTTATTAGGTATCCCTTTATCTAGCTTTTAGGATTTGTTATAAACACTAATAGAATTACTAACACAAGTAACCGTATTAAAGCCTTTAAGAATCTCTAAATGCTAACCACGCTTTTGACGCTAGAAACCTTTATTAGCATAGCTAGATTTCTCTAAGCAGGCGTCCTATAGTTTAATATTTATATAAGACCCCTTTAGGATAAAAAAACTATAATTCTCCGTAAACTTTATAAGAAGAATAAGCTCCTAGTAGGAGCCTTAAAATAAGCGTAAAAGCGCGTGGCTTAGCAAGTAACCTTCACACTAACAAAGTAGGAAATAGCGTCTTTTAAAGCTATCTATAGCCTGCTATGTATAAAGGTCCTCTTATAGCACTATAACCCTAAATAACCCCTTTTCTTTAAGGTTAATATATATAAGGAGGGTTTTAGCTTATATACTTTCTAACTTATTACTAACTAAAATAGCGAAAGTATCCTAGGCAAGGATATTAGTAGTAATAAGCTTTGCCTAATTCTTTTCCTTTCTAGGCTAACTTTAGCAGTAGAAAGGCAATATAGCTTTACTAAGGCAGAGGTTGCTATAATTGCCTAAGGAATGCAGAAACTATAGAAAATAGCTTAGTTAAACTTATAGCTAGTAAATATTATTATAGATTACTTACTAGCAAAGGGAATTATTATACACACATTGCTTACTACTATAGACCTTAATAAGGCTAACCTTAAGTTAGCTAAGGTTGCGAATTATTTATTATAATTTAAGCTTTGCGTATTCCACATCCCTAGCACCTTAAATATAGTCCCTAACGCACTCTTTAGGCTACCTATTAATATTAGCTACTAAGAAGCCGCAGACTATAGCTAATTTAATAAACTTAATGCTTGCGTTTACTTTAAAGAGGAGCATGCTATAACCGTAATTATAGATAACAAAATAAAAAGTTTAATTATAATATGGTATATATATAATGCGAAATTTAGCCGAATTATTAATTTTATTATATTATACTAAGAACATTAGTAGAAAGCTAATAAGAATTAGCCTAAGATCCCTCTTTTTAGGTAGGATCTTAAGGATAATAAGCTGCTTTATTTTTACTTACTAGAAGGCACCTGTAGACTCTACATCCTACAAAGCTACGTTAAGATAATCCTTTACTTAATATATAATAAACACTACTATTTTAGCGTGGGATAAATAGTAGAAGAACTCTTTATAGTCTATTTCCTACAAATAAGCAGCTAGATCTAGACCTATATTACACACTATAATATATATTATAAGAATATAGTCCTTTACTCTAAGGCCCTAGGGGAATTACGCTTCTTACAGACAAAGCTAGTTCCCTTTTATACTATTTCCCTAGATTTTATTACAGATATGCTAGAAGTTAGCTTAACTAACATAATATAGTAGGTTAATGGATTTAATACCTATAACTCCCTTTGCCTAGTTAACTATCTCTTTAGTAAGAAAATAATCCTTATCCCTAGGAATAAGGGGTACTCTGCTAATAACTAGGCAGGACTCCTCCTTAAGGGTTTATATATAGCTAACTAGGGATTACCTAGAGAAATTGTTAGTAACTAGGACCCGAAATTTGTATCCAAAATCTAGACTACGCTCTTCTATAAACTTAGTATTAAATTTCTTATGTCTACTACGTATTACCTACAGACAAATAAAGTAGCTAAACGCAAGAACTAGATAGTAATTATTGCTATATAATACTACATAGCTACAAACCTAGACATCCTATGGATCTTAGTAGTACCTGCACTATAGCATTACTGTTACGGTCCGAAATAGGACCTCCACAATCACGTGGACGTTCACTATATAAGAAGGGGACATTAGCTAGATTTATAGAGGGAATTATTAATTATACATACACATACACCACGTACACGTTAGCACTTATTGTAACTCTTGTGTAAGGTGTAATACCCCTTATGACCTTTATGATAAAGTCCTACCTAACTAGTGGATTTCCCCTTTATGCGTGAAGGAACTAACACGTAACAATTACCTTAACAACGCCGTGGCCGCTACTATTAATCGCTTACTAAATAAATTAGTGCTTAGCTATAAGCCACTCACTATTATAGACCTCCTTGCTAACCTAGATAAAGTCGTTTTAGACCTAGAGGACACAGACCTTGCTATACTCCACAAGCTATATTAGAGGGAAGCCAAGCTTGCTATTACTATAGCTATAGCCCTTGCTAAGATTAGATATAACTCTTGCTACAAACTAGTGGATATTAATATTAAGGATATAGTTTACCTTAGACTTTACTTTAGATATAAACTACTAGGAAAACTAAAGAAAAAGTAGTCTCCTTAGCAAGCTAGACTATATAAAGTCCTTAAGGAAGTATCTCCCCTCTTATATTAGCTAAAATTCCTACCTAGTTTAAGGGTTCACCTAGTAGTATTAGCTACTTACCTCTAGAAGCTGCGTTAAGGGACAGACCCTTTTAATAGGAATAAACCCCTGCCTCCTCTAGTTAATCTAATAGGAATAGGTAAGGTAAACTATTAGGAAATTAAAAGGATTATAAGTTACTATATCTACTTCTTCCGCGCAAGGAACTAAAAGCCTTATATTAACTTCCTTATCTGTTAGAAAGGATATTTTACAAAGGATAATTAGTAAATTCTAGAACCTAAGATACGCGTTAACGCTAAGGAAATAGTTAACAAATACCTTGCAAAACACCCTATTAATTAGAATAAAAAGCATTATAAGAGGAACCTTGCGAAGCCCTCTAACTAACTAACCTATAGGGCTAGCTAGTCATGCCTTACACTATAAAGGCATGTGTACGAAGCTCTTACTAGCGGAAAATCGCGGTCTTTGCGCTGTTTCCTACACTCCTAAAAACTTACTTTTAACTTACTTTTTTTTACTACCTAGCAAGAGCACCTATATCCCTTTTTCCCCCTTTAGCTCTTATTAATTCCTTCCCTCTTTCTTTTATTATTAACACGCTAAATTAACTCTTTTCTTTGCCTATATATACTATTATTTTATACTGTTTTTTCTAGTACTAAATTTACACTTTATATATTTACTACCCCTAACCTAAATAATAAAACCTCCGCTTTCTAAGATATATATCTCCTACAAGGCACTATATACTTCTTCCTCCTGCCTAATTACCCCTAGCAGTAGCTTACTATATAAACAAAGTTCTAGAAAGCTATTTATAATATAAAACCTAATTTTATCCCTAGAAACCACAAAGAAGTTATCTGCAGCCCCTAGCTATACTAAAGCCTCCCCTGCGAATTTATTTAGCGTATTTATAGAGTATAGGAAATAGAGCCTTTTAACTTCGTAACTACCTAAGCTTGTTTTATAACTAACCCCCTTACTATAGTAGATAATAGTATTATTATCTACCCCCCTAGTTTCGCGGATAATAAATTCCTTAATACTATTAGGGAGGGACTTAGTAAGCAAGATAATAATAACTCTAACTACGCTAGTAATAAGGCAAATAATAATATTAGCAAGCCTCCCGCTATAAAGAAACCCGCTATTATTAATAGTATTACTAATAATAGCAATATTACTATTATTAACCCTAAGACTAATATTAAGACCTGCGTTAGAGGCACCGCTATAAACAGCTATAATAGTAGCAAACCTACTATAGCTAGTAGCTAGCCTAAAACCCCCTAGCGCAAAAAGCTTCTACCTTCCTGCTAGTGCTAGCGCTATATCTAAGTTACTATTATTAAGGTTACTAGCACCCTTAAGGCATAGGACCTAGCGTAGCACTTTGCCTAGTTTAGCCGCGCAGATAGTAATTCCTATATTATAGGTATAGCTATAGGAGGAAATAGCACTCTTCTCTCTATAAGCAAACTAAGGGTGTATGCCCTTTAGTAATATACTAATACTAGATACTATAATAAGAAGCCTTAGGGACTCCCTAACATTCTCTATATATATAGTAAGGAGTTTAGTATAGCTAGCGCTATAATTAGTAAAGATAGCTTTATTATTACTAAGGGAGATACCCTTTATATTTTATATATCTAAGTTATTACTTATTATATTAAAATCTATAAGGCAGTAAAGACACCTAAAGCCTATAAGGGGCAGTCTAAAGTGCTTATTATCTAGACTATAAGGGAAAAGCTTAAATTTATAGTATTTATCTTTTATAAGGGAGGTACTTATAGTAACTACTACTAGACCTCCTAGCTCCCTGCCTGTGAGGTAATTATTACTAATTATATATACATGATATATAGAGCGCTAAATAGTATACTTAGGGGGTACCTTACTTTCCTTTACTAATCTTCTATAGCAAAGATCTCTAACCCTATAGCTAATAAACTAGCTTATCCTGCGGCTTCTTATGCCCTAGCCCCCTAGCCCGCAGGCGTATCTATAAATACTGCCGCGCTATAGTGTATTATTAAGCTAGAACACGCTATAAAGGAGTTATATACTATAGTAAATAGCCTTAAAACTATTACTACTATTTACTTTATAGCTATCTATAACCTTAGCCTAATCTATAACGCTAAAAAAGGCAAGAAGATACTATTAGTAAACAAAAGACTTAATACCTTTAGATAGGCCGTGGACTCTAGCACTATTACTATAGACTAGCGCCTTTATAACCTTAAGCTTTATAGATCCTTAACCGCTGCGTGCTTAGATAGCATTAGTAAGAATATTACTAGCCTTTATACTAGTATTAACCTTTGCTAGAATAATATTATTTATATATGTGTGGATGCTAGCGGCTACTAGTATAAGGCTAGCACCTGCGCCTAACCTATATTTATTAGTAATAGCCCTATTTCCTAGAATACTAGCTTTACTATAATTAACACGCTTAAGAGTACTAAAGCTATAGGACTTAGTAATAAAAAGCAGAAGTATAATAATAACTTATTATTACCTACTACACCCTAAACTACGCTATTAGTTATGCCCTAGAAGCAAACTCCTATAACTCCTAAGGGCAGTAGCCTTAATACTTTTCTCTAATTAGCAAAACTTAACCACAGGCAGTAGCTTCTAGTGTGTTGCGCTAGATAGAGGTCAAGGCGACGTATGGCTCGTCACCACAGCGGTCTATACGCAAGGTTATAATAACTTAATTAGTTATATAAGTTAATAATGTAAAGAGACCTATACCATTAGGATCGCGGTCCCTAGATTAATTAGTATTACAAGGCTAAGTTAGATTATTATAACGTGGCCACGCGCATGCGGGTGAGAGGGCTAAAAGTAAGGCGAAAAGGTTAATAATAATGCTACCTAACTACTAAAGGCACGCTAGCCTTTATACTACATAAACTAATTAATCCTTCTTCCTAGCTATAACCTATAACCCCCTAAGGCCTTTATCCTTAATAACTGCAAGGGTTGCGTCACTCCCTATATAATCCTCCCTAGACGCGAAAAAAAAAACAGAAAAAGCGTTAACTAGTAACGCGACTATTTAATCCTAGCGCCCTAATTATAACAAACCTAAACTATACAACTCTTAAGATAACTTTAGGGTCTTTAGTGTGTTTAGTATAGTTAGCTGCGTAACCCTTAGGGTTTGTGGCTGTTAAAGAGAAGAGGTAGATTACTGCTTCTACGGCGTCTCTAGCTCCTTAGACAATCCTTAGTTATTGTGCTGCTCGCAGCGGCGAGCCCTCCTAGCGCGCGTATTAGCTTAGTCTCTTTAATTTAGCTATTCCTAGTCTGCTTAGCTACACTTAGCCTTAATTACGTCCTAGGCCCTTGGATTAACTAGTCTAGGAGGCATAATAGATAGCAGAGTTCTTGTCATGAATAGGTCAGGGATATCAGAGTGAGAGATCAAGGAAGTCACGGCTTATTCGAAGGTATGTAGTAATAGGTAACGGTCTTAATTCTTGCCCCCTTCTATCCAATCTAGTTAGAGGTCTATGCCTATATAATTATAAGTGTTATATGCCTCTAGTCCTTGCTATAAGTCTAGCGGTTATACCTTGCCACAAGTCTAGCGCTTATACGCGGCGAATAACCTTATTATATAACGCAAATCTAACAAAGGCTTGCTTATGTAAATAGATCCTGTTAGCCTAAGGTAACCTTATAGCTTTCTAGTCCTAATAAGGTAACCCTCTTTGCTTGCGACTATCTTAGTTATAGAAGGTTCCCTTTATATTACCTAATTTTAAATATTATAAATTAATATTAAAAGTTTCTAATGCTTCTAATCTATATATATCCTTTGTAATACCTATAATATTACTACTTCCCTACTTTTAATTCCTTTAAACCTTCTTCCCCCTTATTTCTTAATCTTATTAATATACGCTAGCTTTCTTTTAAAGAATTCTTTAATTATATTCCTAAGGGACTTATAGATCTATAAAGTCACAGCAACGTATTTACATATTCTTTAAGTTATTATAACCTTCCTATTTAATAAGGTACTTTTGTTAGTTTCCCTAATACTTATAGGTAATAATTCCTTCTATAACATATAAAGGATCTTCTTCTATAAGGAGAGGTACTTACTATATTGCTTTTAGTATGCTCTCTAGATCTCCCTTATATAATTCTAAGTTTAAAATATAAAAAATATTATAAAGTCTTATACCTTTTAGGAGCTTTATATAGTAAGCTAACCTATAATTTCTAATTAACTTAATAATTTTATAGGGTCCTAGGTACTTTGCTATAAGCTTCTTGCTTAGTTGCTACAAATTAATATTTTTTATAAATAAAAGAATATAGTCTCCTACATTAAATTTTATTAGTGTTCTCTTTTAATTATAATACTTAGCTTATATAGCTTGTATATATTATAAGAGCTTTTGTATCTCTTTATATTTGTGTTATAGCTTTGCTTTACGTAACTTAGCTTATTTATTTATTATAGTGGTTATTCTCTTTATATATAACAGGCCTCTAGGTATAAAACCTTAAAGCGCCTTAGCAGGGGATTCGCGGAGGGAGCTATAGTAGCTTATATTATATGTGAATTACACTATTAGTAAAAGGTTAACCTAATTAGTCTGTTTAGCGCTAGCAAAGGCTTGTAAATAATGCTTAAGTAATTAGTTTATTTGTTTAGTCTAACTATTTGTTTAAGGATAGAATATAGTGCTTAGTTAACGCTTAGTTACAATATTATAGTAGAAGGTTTGCTAGAAAGAGCTTATAAAAGTTATTCCGCGGTTAGTCATAATGCCTTCTAGAATACTATAATCTTTAAAAACTAAATTAATAAAAAGCGTAGCTAAACTATTACTACTTAATTGCTTTAACATTAGCATATAAATAATATACTTTATAAATTAGTTAACTATTATAAGAATAGTGTTATATATCTTAGATCCTAATCCCTTTACTAGTGGAAGTCCTATAATAAAGTCTATTAATAGCTCTTAGAAGGGTTAGTCTAGTATAGGGAGTGTAGCGAGTTTGTTATAAGGTTAATGCTACCTTAGCTTTAATACTTAATAATTAAAATAAGTGTAAATGTGTTTTTTAATATCTTTTCTTATACGTAGCTAGTAGTATTAGTTAGCAATTTAATAAAGTGTTTTGCTAACTCCCTAATGCCCCACGGCTTTATTATTATAAACAAGCATTAAGATCTCTTTACAGAGACCTAATAAAATATATATATAGTCTCTAAAAAGGAGTGTTTTATTTTTATTAATTAACTAACCTAGAGGGCTAGAGGCATCCCCTAAGCTTCTAACTAGAGGGTTAGAGATAGCCTCTTTACTATAACCTTAAGGGCTAGAGGCTTTCTCTTAATCTTTTCTTATTTTATTATCTAAAGGGTTAGAGACTTCCCTTGTATTTTAAGCTTAAGGGCTATAGGTATTCTCTAAGCTTTAAATAAGCTACTTAGTTTATAAGATAAAGGCGTTCCCTTACTGCGCCTAGCTTAATTTATTATATATAGCTACTTTTAGAGGTTCTATAGCATTAGCTTTATGCTATGCAAGACGCTAATTAAGGAAGCAGAGTCTAGCTATAAGAGCGCTGCTATATTAACTTATTATTAGTATAAGGCTATTAAGTAGGATTAGTATTTATAACTCTAATAATATCTTAAACTATTTTAAAGAGCTGCTTATAAGCATTACTCTCTTAGTAGTTACACTATATACTTACTCTTTAAGAGCTATAGCATTCTCTAAGTATTTTAGAGAGCTACTTACAAGCATTACTCTCTTAGTAATTACACTATATACTTGCTCTTTAAGGGCTATAGTATTCTCTAAGTATTATAGGCTAAAGACTACACTAATAGTAACTATTTCTTTCTTAGTTAGAGGTAGTTTAAAGCTTAATTACTTTAACTTTATACTAATAAACTTAGATAAAAAATATAAAGCTTAAGAAGCTCCTACATCTTTAATGCTAGTATTATAGTCTAACCTACAAGACAAAGGGTTTGTAAGGTTCTTAACCCCTGGCCTATATTTAATTATAAAGTTATATAAATTAAGTTTATTAAGGGCTTATACTTACCTACTAGTAAGCTTAGGCTTTAACGCAAGATACTTATAATTAAGATAATTTATAATAACCTAAATAAGTTAGGTACTATAGGCTATATAATATCTCTAATTCTTAAAGGCTTCTTAAATTACTAGTAGCTTAGTATTAGGAGTTAAATAGTATACTTTAGCACCTAGCAGCTTCCTTAACGCATACGCAATAGGATGCTATTAGTTTTCTTGCTTCTGTAAAAGAATTACGCTAATCGCAAAGCATAATATATTAGTCTCTATTCTTAATAGCGCGGCTAGATTAAAATATACTAGAATAGGTGCTATAATAAAGCTTTGCTTAAGCGTTTTAAACGCCTTATACTTGCAGGAACCTAATATAAGTAGCCCTATTGTATTATTCCTTATTAAATTAGTGAGGGGAGCTATAATCTTACTATATTTATAAATAAAACAATAGTAAAAGCTAGTAAACCTAAGAAATAATTGTATGTTTTTAACGCTATAAGGTTCTAGCTAATTTACTACTACTTTAACTTGCTCTAGCTCTATAGTAATTCCTTTTATTAATATTATATAGCTAAGAAAGTTAACCTTTATAGTTAAGAATTTATACTTCTTAAGGTTAGTGTAGAGCTTCTTTAAACGCAGCCTCTCTAAGACTTAGTAAATATACTACTCGTGCTCTGCTAGATTACTACTATAAATTAGAATGTTATTAAGGTAGATAATACAGATTAAATTAATAAGCCCTAAGAGGGTGTTATTAATAAATTCTTAGAAAGTAGCTAGGGCGTTAATAAGCCTAAAAGGCATTATAAGATATTTATAGTAACTATATTAATAATAGAAGGCAGTCTTTTACTTATCTCCTTTGCTAATACAAAGCTAATTATACGCGTCTTTTAAGTTAAACTTTATATAAACCTTAGCTCCCTTTAATCTATTAAGAATCTCTAAGATTAGTAGTATAGGGGCCTGATTCTTTTGTGTAATTTTGTTAAGGCCTTTATAATCTATATATAGGCGTAATTTGCCTCCCTTTTTTAGAATAAAGAGAATTAGGGCGCTAGCAGGACTAATTAAATAATATATCTAGCCTCTCTCCTATGCTATCGCAAGGTACTTACAAAGCTCTTCTAGCTCCCTTTCTATAAGGTTATATATTAGACCCCACAGGGGTCTTTAGTCTCCTTTAATTTCGATTAAATACGTGTAACCTTCTAAGGAGGGCAATAAAGCTACCTTTTTAAGGTTAAATATGTCCACAAAATCTACATAACACTTAGGCAGCTTCTTTATAGGTGTCTTGCTGCTTGGTTTCTTCTTAGGTATACTTAGGTCTTTAGGGTCTGTTTTTTTTAAGAAGCTAGCGCTAAGCACTAGTATTATAAATGACTCTTTTATCTCTTTATATAGTTGCTTTGTTAACACAACAACTTTAATGTGTTGTCTTGTAATAGGGAAAATCCACTCTTATGTATACTATAATAATACACGTGGATTTTTATTTCTAAACTAATTTATTCCTAGAAGAAGGTCTTCTAAAGTCTTAGCTATATAGCAGCTTATATAACAAATCTTTTTGCAACCTATACTATTAAATACTTTGCAAAGTATATTAAGTATACTATAGTGTTCTAGTAGTGTATTTGCTAATTTTATTAGTAAATTACTCCTTCTTACCTTTTTCTAATCTATCTTTGTTAGTAACTTGGGATAAATAATAGAATAAGTAGCACTAGTGTTAGCTAGCGCTAACTTTGCTATAACCTAGCGGTTTCCTAGCCTTAGGGATGCTTTAATATAAAATCTTATATTAGTCCCTAAAGCTAGGGCGCTTTCCTAGGCGTAAGGCTTTTTCTCCTTTATATTAGGTCTAGTAGTGTTTAGATAAGTCGCTAGATTAAAGCGGTTACTTCTATGCGTAGCAGTAGTGTAGCTGCTTTTCTTACAAATACTACAGTTAGGTTCTAGGCAATTTAGTCTTGTATAGCCCTTCTTTTTACACTTATAATATATAGCCTCCTTTTCCTAGCTTTGCTATAAAGTGCTTAGTTAGTTACTGCTCTTTCCCTTTAGGTTTGGTGAAGTTTCTCTTTTTAAAGAGTCTGCCTAAGTTTTCCTCTTATTATACCTAGAAGAATTATTATAGTTGCCTCTATTACTATTAGATTTATAATAGGAGATGCATTTGCTAATAAGTTTATGCTAATCTGCTGCTTATGCGCTACTAATTAGGTATGTCTTTAAGCTGCGGTTAAGGCCTGTTTAAAAAAGGCCTATCTTGTTCTTTATATTTAATTAAGAAGGGAGTTTAGCGTAGGTTTATTCCTATTTTTTAAGGAATCTTTTAAAGTTAGTATAATTTGCTTATTTAAAGCTAATAAGCTTTAACCACGTGCTAAGGGAATAGCTCTCTTAATTATCTAGGCCTCCTTTAAGCTAGTTGCAAAAGTTAGTCTATAAGAGGGGATTTTTAATGTAATTCTTGCGAATTTTTTCTTTTATAGCCTAACGTTGCTTTGCAGTACTAGTAAGGCAGGTGCTAGTATATAGGACCTTTGCGAAGTCGGTAGTAAATTAATAAGGATTTATTATAAATTGTGCTTTATAGTTACTAATAAAAGTCTTTAATTAGAGGGTATTCTAGCTACTATAAGAAGGCTGCTTAAGAGGAGCTTATGTAAAGGTTTGCTATAGATAATATATACTAGGTGTAATAGGAGCTATAAATGCATTCTCCTCTAGTAATTCTCTGTTATTAATATTACGTATAAGTTCTTAGAGTTTTTAAAGTTACTGCTTCTTCCTTACTTAATTAATACGCTCTTAGAGTGCTAAGATTTTAGCATTATAATTATTACTAATAAGGGTGTCTTCTATAGCTACTATAGGCTCTTGCTAACTAGAGGGTATAATAGGTTGTGGTAGTAATCTAAATATAATGCTAGCTCTAGGCATAGCTGCAGGTCTTTGCGTAAATTTAGTGCCTTCTCTAGTGACTTTACTGCTATTATGTATTAAGTTGTAAGTCTAAACTATAATAACTTTCTTAATCTAATAGTCTAATATAAATAAAAGAATTAAAATTATTATAAATAAGTTAGGGATATTAGAGTAAGAGATTAAGGAAGTCACGGCTTATTTAAAGGTATATAGTAATAGGTAATAGTCTTAATTCTTACCCCCTTCTATCTAATTTAGTTAGAGGTCTATGCTTATATAATTATAAGTATTACATGCCTCTAGTCCTTGCCACAAGTCTAGCGGTTATACCTCGCCACAAGTCTAGCGCTTATACGCGGCGAATAACCTTATTATATAACGCGAATCTAATAGAGGCTTGCTCGTGCAAATGGATCCTGTTAGCCTAAGGCAACCTCGTGGCTTTCTGGTCCTGACAGTTCTATTCTAAGGCTCTTACATAATATTAGGCCTTAGCAATACCTTTTCCCTTTTAAAAAGCCTAATAATATCCACTATAGTATAAGCGCCCGCGGCTCTAATCCCTCTATCCTATTCTAGAGCAATAGTAGCTTTATAATACCTCTCATAAGGCCGGCTACTAGTCCTAGTCTGCTCCCTATAAAATTAAGTAGCATAAGGCTAGGGATTATTACAAAAAGACCTATCTTAACTTAGTACTAAACTCTTACGAGATTAACGTATCTTAGCTAGCATTTTTATAATCCCACCTAGTATCTTAGGATTAGATAGTGCTTTGGAAAGAATGTTAGATAGCACGCTCTGCTAAGCTTTGCTATGTTAAGCTAGCGTTAGAGTTAGAGGCAGGGGTGATTTCTTAATAGGTATATCTTCTATATTAGATAGCAATCTAAGCTACTTAAGGCTTACTAATGCTTTGCTAAAGGAAATTATATAATCCTTAATAGTTAAAATTAGACTTAATTCCTTATATAGAGTCCGCTCCTAGTTAGCGATTTCTACTTATAGGGCAATATTCTATATAACTAGCTTACTAATAATCCTAATTTTAGGCATTTAGGGGTTATCCTACTATTATATAAGCTAGCGCTAGTTGTTAGCTATATATTTAATTAACTACCTTTTATTTATTAGGCGCTTTCCCTAAGGTATAAGCCTTAGTAGCTAAGGGAGCCCTTTACTAAATGTTTAAAGGTGTTCTTACGTTTATAGTATATAGCTATAGCCTCCTACTAAGTGCTTAATATTATAAAAGAACCGCTAACGCAAATTATTATAGTTAGGGACTAGTTAGAGCGCGATCTTATAGGCTATAATACTCTATAGGATGTAGAGGGTTATATCTATTTCTCTAGTCTTTTTGTCTCCTTCTAGAACCTTATTTATAAAGCACTAATTATAGAGGTAGCAGTAGAAGCTATCTAAGCTATTATAAGGCTTCCCTAGGGTATTGTCCCTAATATACTCTAGATTGTAGAGCCCTCTAGCTCCCTATAGTAATATAAGATTAATTAGTCTGTAACTAACTTAACACTAGATTATTTAAAGCAAAAAGGAAATTATAGCGTAGCCGCATTCCTAGCCGCCTTATTAGTTATAGGCAGGAACATAAAGACCCTAGATTCTGTAGGGATAGTTAAGTAATGTTATAATTTAGTGCTACCCTTTTAGTGCCTTAAGGAACCTTTCTTAATAGCTAGTCTTTAAGGAGTTAAAATAGTAGAACGCTCTGTAAGATCTATCAAAAATAAACGCAGTCTAATAGGATATTATGTAGATAAATCTAGCCACTAGGCGCCGGCCGCCTATCTCCTTATAGAGGCGTGTAGGGTTATAGCTAATACTATATTTAATATTAATAACTATGTTAGTTACTTGCGGAATTTAGAAGGCATAAGGCCCTATCTTCTAGGCTAGTTGTTTGCGGCTTATAATATCCTTCCTAATAGTAAAGTTAAAATTATATATTATAATAATATGCTCTAAGCCTTATGCTATAATTTTTCCTATAGCTAGATAGTTAAACTAGTTAAGCTAGCGCTAAGTGCCCTAGGGCCTTCCTAATATCTTAATAAACTTAAACGCCTTTGTCTTGTGATTTTCCTAGTCTTTAATATTTAGCTGCCTGTCTATAGGGCAAAGGTCCTTAAGTTATACTATAGTGTTTGTTACTTATATATACTTTAGTTATTACTTAGGCTATGCGGACCTTTATATAAAGAGAATAGGCTGCGTTCTGTATAGCTAATTAAGTGGTTTTTATATATAGCTAGCTTTAGATAAGCAAAAGAACTTCCCTTTAAGACGGTAGGTACTAATAGTAGTATGTATTATTTTATAGTTTTAATACTTAAAGTATTTAATAGGTTAAACCTAGCGTTAGCTAGCTAAGTCTTAAGGGCAAATATAAGCTATCTTAGGGCAGTGTAATTAAATAGTATAAGTGTAAGGGGCGAAATTATTATGTATATTATAGGCAGGAGCTTAAAAAAAAGCATGTTATTAATAAAGGAGTTCTAGTTTTATTATATAGGCACGAAAAAGAGGCTCTTAAAGGAGTGTTATTATTTGTTAATATCCTCTGTGATTTACTCTTATAGCTAGTAGCAGCGCTACTAGTTAGTAATAGCTATTATGACTATTAGGCCTCCCTAATAGAATCCCGTCTAATATATATTAACACTTTCTTTATAAGCTTTTTCTTTAACTTCCTTCTTTCTTTACTTTTAATACTAAGTAGAAAAATAGCAAAACTACTTAATTATAGCAGAATCTCTAAGCAAAAGGCGTAAGGACCTCCTAAATGTCTATAGGCTTATCTAAGCTTATATCCCTATCTTGTAGCTATCCCTTAACGTCTTAATAGCATAGTCTAGCTGCACTAATATATACTAGAGCAACCTTTTAATAAAACTAGTGAGTTATAATAGGTATTATTTAATTAGCTAAGCTAGGAACTAATATATTAGTAATATCCTTAGTTTAATATCTAATTTACATTCTAGGTTTATAGTAGCATTAATATTAAGGCGCGCGGTGCCCTAATTTATACTAAGATAGCAGTGCGGGATCCTACTAAGCTTATTTAAAACCCGCCTAAGGCTTTATTAGCAGCTCTTAAAGGCACTAATATAATAAAAGAATTTATACTAGGAGTGGTTATAAATACTTTGCTCCTATATAAAATCTATATATAGCATTACCCTTAAAATAGGGTCTATATTCTAGCTAAGCTAGCGCACCCTTAGGGCTATATTGTTAATTTAATCACTAGCTAATGTAAGAGGCGCACAGGGTTCCTAGTGGCCCTGTATAGCAAGCTAAATAACGCCTTTTGCTCAAACTATATAAACATATACTTAAAGACTATTAACGCCTTTGCTAAGCATGTATGCTTCCCCTTCTATAGATGTGTGTTATTAGAGGGGGTTACTAGGGGTTCTTGCGCTAACTATATCTATAATACGGATAGGGCCTCTTGTAAGTAGAGGTACGCTATAGGGTACTAGGACTTTAGATTAAGCTCTTAAAGGTTAGGGTTTACTATATTCTTTAGTAAAGACTAAAGGGCTAGTAGTTCTCTTAATAGTTTAGACA